>JAJGOT010000126.1:970000-1185000 GCA_022457155.1 Cladopsammia gracilis | reverse complement strand
AATTTTTCTACAGAACACATCAATGTGAAACATGGAAATTTAAATTTCCAAGAATGGAAACCTCGACTTCCATGGTAAGTTACCCCACTGTGGACATTTTAAATTCCATGGTAGGTTTTTGTACTAATCCATACATGGTTGAGTTTACCAACACTTGGCAATTGTCTTTTGATCAGAACCATGGAAATTAGAATTACCAACAGTGGAAATCTGGATTTCCAACATAATGTACCTCATTGTGGACATTCGAATTTCCAAGGAAGGTTTCTATGCATGAATCCATAGATGGTTTTGAATGCTTCCACGCTTGGAATTCTTTTATGGAAATCTGAGTTCCCAAGAAAAGAAATACTAATTTCCATTATAAACAGGAAAATTAACTTTAATGGGTTTTTGAACTCAGTGTTCTGGTTTGGAAAATGGCACTGTATTCATGCTACAGTGGACAATCAAACCTCCAAAAAAGGTAGGCATTTTATACCAGTATGTTTATAAGAACATCTTTAAGAGCAACTTAGCATATTCTACTTTTAAATAAAGAGGCCTTCAAAAAATCAGTTTTAAATTATATTAATTTCAAACCATCGGACCAAGTATTACAGACTTACATGTAAGTCATTCAGTAAATAAAAACACAACATGGACAATTCCAAAGTTCCAACAAAAAAACAAAATGCAAGTCAACTTGGGCAATGTAGAGTTCCAGAAGTGAGCACCATGAACACAGGTAGTGACTGTCTGAACCCAGATGAAACCTTTGACATCAATAAATTTTCACAGTTTTCAGTTGGTCTCTCCTCAGGTTTGCTTGGATAGCTTCTTCATCAACTTCTATATATCCAGTAAATTAAAACACAACTTGGACATTTTAGAGTCCAGAATTCAAAGTGAGCACCATGTAAGTACAAGTAGGTTGTCTGAACCCAGATGAGATCTTTGACATCAATAGATTTTACAGTTCAAGTTTTTTCACAATTTTCAGTTGGTCTCTCCTCAGGTTTGCTTGGACAGCTTCTTCATCAACTTCTATAAATCCAGTAAATTAAAACACAACATGGACATTCCAAAGTTCCAACATATAAAACAAAATGATAAAGTCAACTTGGACATTTTAGAGTTCCAGAATTCGAAGTGAGCACCATGAAAGTACAAGTAGTGACTGTCTGAACCCAGATGAGATCTTTGACATCAATAAATTTTATTGTTCAAGTTTTTTCACAGTTTTCAGTTGGTCTCTCCTCAGGTTTGCTGGGTCAGGTTCCTTGTGAACTTCTATGTATCCATGTTGGATAAGAGCACTGGCAATTGTCCTGATGAAAGTATTTTTATCCTTTCCTCGTAAAAGACCAAGTCCAAAAAGTTTCTTGAGTTTCTCCAAATCTTTTGCCCCCTGTATCATACTTATTGAACGTTTTTCCAATGCCACCATAACAATACAGTCACAAGATACCTGTGTTAGTTCTGCAAGGAAACAAAAAGAAAAGAAAATCAGATATACTGTGAGCTTGGGTTACCTGTGATCCTATTACTTTCATTTCAGAGCAAGAGTACCCCTCCCTCCCTGCACACAAGCATTGAAGGATTTCCAGGGTTTCTAATCTTAATGTTCAGTTAAGGCATTTTTGGCCAAAATATGTGTGGCAAATCAAACTTAATTTCAAGGCAAACAGTCTGCAATAAGAACAAATATCAGTACGCAACAGCCTTGTCATGATCATAAGCAAGAAATACACTGAAATAATTAACAAAGAGTTTAAACATGTCCATGAAAACACTCACCTGGGTTGAAATAGGTGACATATTCCTTTCTTTTTTTGTCACATATTGAGGGGGTGGAGATCCATTGTTGCTGCTCGAGTCATCTGCACTTACTGTAGCTGATTCTCCAGGACTTTCACAAAGGTTTGCCCCTTTCTCGGATCGTCTTCTTTCACGCATATGTGTTAGTACCATGTCCTTTATGGCATTACGTCCCAGGCCATACTTTTTGTATGTAAAACGCTCATCACCTGCAAGATGACCAACAAACGCCACTAACTTTCCTGCAGCTGTGGAATTCTTTGCAAACCAGGAGGTTTCTTTGTCTTCAGGCCACTCTTTACACACCTCGCTGATTACCCTAGCTTCTTACTGGAGAATGCAAGGAAGAGAACATTAAATTTTAAAATTCTTGTGAAAAAACACTGCTGCTCTACAAATATCTTCAATAAAATACCTGTGAACAACATATTAAGCACTAATAATTTGGCACATCATGATCATTATTACCAAGAAAAAGTCCATATTTGAAATGTACTCCCAATTTCCCTGCAGGCATGTTTTGGTTCAAATTTTTCTTTGGTTTCAAAATTTTAAAACCAGTTTAATTTTTGTTTACCTTTGTCCCAGATTCATTAACATAATCTCAAACAAAGGAAAACAAAAATTAAACCAAAGAAAAATTTGAACCACAACCTATACATATTTATGGTGAACTGTAACCATCATTTTATACTTATTTTATACTTAATTTACTGAGTCTCTGTATACGATGCCAGCGACTCATTTTTTCACGAGATTCCTTCGCGTAGATAAACATCGCTCACAAGAAGCGCTTCGTGAATCTAAACAAACATACAATATTATGGATTGGCAAAAGTGAAGAATAACATCGAACATTTTCGAAAGTTTTGGACTTCCGTACGAAAAGCAAATCGAAGTTGGCCGTACGGGAGTATTCTTTGACGCGAAAAATTTCTAAGTGTCACGAAATGAGTTGCTCGCGTGAGTATACAGACTCAGTAAACCCTGAGCAAAATTAGTCTGAGCCAAATCAACATCTCTTACCAGAAGCGCTTCGCAAAGCTAAACGAACATTTAGTATTGTGGACCAACAAAAGTGAAGAATAACATTGAAAACTGACGAAAGTTTTGGACTCCCGTACTGATAGCAAATCGAAGTCTGCGAACGGGTGCCGTACGAATAGCCACTGCGTTTTCTAAAACTACATTCTTTGGACCCCTTCAGGAACGTTTTGAGGGATGTCTCACTGAGTTAACCCAATTCTAGTTTTAAAATATATTTAAACTTAAATAAAACCACTAAAGCGCATACATGCACAGTTTGCGCCAAAATACTAACCATCAACGTTCTCGGGATCGGCAGCGACTGAATCTGTCTTCAACTTTCTTTCCAACCGGCCCCTTTACAGCGTTTCCAGATCTCTTCCATTTTGACATAATTTCGCGCACTTCATTATCTGCTCGGTTGTTGCTATCCTCGTCACTTGTTCCGTCCCCATTGAGAACTCTCCCTTTCTAGCTCTCTAACGTTCGCTTGCCCGCTCGAGAAGAAGAGGTCGAAATGTGTTGTGGCAAACAGTTTTGGCTCACTTTTTGGCGGGAAACAGACCAACTCGCTTCTTGATTGGTCAGTTTTTTGTAAGCCGCTAACCATCAGTGTTGCAGGCGTATACTCAGAGGAGAAACAAACATGGCAGAAAAAGGAGAGACATCGTGGTATGTCAAAAGAAAGCTTTTTTCCTTCGTCGCGTTGCCAATGTACGGCAAGAGAATCTGTTCACGTCCACTGTCCTTGCCGAGTCTGTAATGGAAAAGCTGTCAACCCAAAGATGCAGCAAAAGCATCTGCTGTTCGCAAATCAACATGAAATGATAGAACATGAAATCGATCCGAAATATCATTGAGTTTAGGTAGGTAAACTTAATTTGAAAGATAGCGATATTGATTCGGTTTTTCGTTTTGTTTCTTGAAGAATCTTATCTCAAATACCTACCTGCACTATAAAACCCACGCGAACAGTCTTTTAAAACCCGGGTTTGAAAGAAAGTAATGTACATGTGTACGCTTAATCGTGATCTAAATTTTATCTCTTTGACACTTGTATTAACGCAGTTGTTTTTTTGTTTACCTTTTTTACGTTTTAAACAAATAATTAATCCTAATCGTATATTTAGGATAAGCTTGAACAATTTCTATCCTCATTTTCTTATTCATCTTCATGTACTAGTTATTAAAAGCTGAAGCAATAAATAGCAAAGGGCTAAACCTGCTCTTCAATAGCTACATGTACACCACTGAGTGGCCTTTTTTATTGATTAGTTTTGAAATATCGTAAAAAGGGTTGTTGTTCATCGTGGTGAACACACTAGTAAAGAAGTATTTTTCGTTTATCTCACGATGTAGTCACTTCCGATGTGGATCGCGACGTTTCGACTGCATACTGCTAGTCTTCTTCAGGCGATGGGGTCGACTGGTTACGCGTCACCTTATGAAGCACGATGCTCTGATGTGATTGGTTGGTTTTCAACAGCTGTGACTGGTGCATTTTTGATCCTCGTTTCGGCGAATTGTTCCCTCGGCGGTCCGTAGTCGTAGGCTCTCCTGTTGTGTTTCTTGATCGTGGGCATCCATGCTACTGAAATTTCTATTCCACTGTCCCTGTTGATGTTGTTAGGGTTAAGTCTTATGTGGATCGCCTCTTTGACCCTGCGTGTGTACCAATGAGGATCACGATCAATAAACTTTACTTCATTCCAAAGCGGGTGGTGTCCGGTGTTGTTAGCGTGCTCTGAAACGGCGGAGGTCTGGGTATGGGCGAATCGGATGTCTTGGTCATGCTCTTTTATTCTGTCTTGCATAGGTCTTCCAGTCTCGCCGATATAAACTTTACCGCATTCACAGGGAATTCTGTAAACCACGCCATCTTGTTTAGTCGGGTCAACAGCGTCTTTAGGCCGTACTAGGTGTGATCTAAGTGTAGTCTCCGACTTGAAAATAGCGCGTACGCCTTGTTGTTGTAGGCAGCGGCGAAGTTGTTCGGACAGACCTTTGACATAAGGTAAAACCGCAGTAGATTTGAACTCGGTCGTGGGCTCAGCACTGGTGTTGGGTTTTCTGGTCTTGGTCTTGCAAGACAGAATAAAAGAGCATGACCGAGACATCCGATTCGCCCATACCCAGACCTCCGCCGTTTCAGAGTTCGCTAACAACACCGGACACCACCCGCTTTGGAATGAAGTAAAGTTTATTGATCGTGATCCTCATTGGTACACACGCAGGGTCAAAGAGGCGATCCACATAAGACTTAACCCTAACAACATCAACAGGGACAGTGGAATAGAAATTCCAGAAGCATGGATGCCCACGATCAAGAAACACAACAACAGGAGAGCCGTACGACTACGGACTGCCGAGGGAACAATTCGCCGAAACAACGAGGATCAAAAATGCGCCAGTCACAGCTGTTGAAAACCAACCAATCACAGCAGAGCATCGTGCTTCATAAGGTGATGCGTAACCAGTCGACCCCATCGCCTGAAGAAGACTAGCAGTATGCAGTCGAAACGTCGCGATCCACATCGGAAGTGACTACATCGTGAGACAAACGAAAAATACTTCTTTACTAGTTTTGAAATGTTATTTTCCTTGACAACAATGGAGTTTTGTTTTTCCATCTTTGGAACTTATTAATAATAATTTCTACTCATGAAATTTCAAAATACAACTTGATATTGAGCTTGGAATTTTGATTTTCCATTGTTAGAATTTGAAATAATTTCCATTGATGGTATTTCAAAATCCAAGTCAAAATAGTTTGGAAATTTAAATGTCCATGATAAATGTGGAATTGTAATTTTCCATTGTTCTAATTTGAAATAATTTCCATTGATGGTATTTCAAAATCCAAGTCAAAATAGTTTGAAAATTTAAATTTCCATGTTAAATGTGGAATTTTGATTTTCCATTGTTAGAATTTGAAATAATTTCCATTAATGGTATTTCAAAATCCAAGCAAAATAGTTTGGAAATTCCATGATAAGTCTGGAATTTTGAATAGCCATTGGTGGAAATCAAACAGTTTTCCATATATGGAATTTTTTGACTTGGTTTTTTGGGTGTCCATGGTTTACGTGGAAATTAAAAAAAAACTAGTGTGGATTTTATGTGGATTTTAAGCACCATTTGCCAGTTAGCCTAAAAAAAAACACAAAATAACCTTGTTTGGTTTTTCACATACTGTGGAATTTATGGTATCCATGCAAATACCACACCAAAAAATTCATGGAAATTTCGGATTTTTTCCAGTGTATTCAACATTGTGAAAAGAGTTTTGCGTCAAGATGGTTTGAGAAAGAATATAACATGAAACGTTTGAAGAGTTTTCGCAACGTTTGTACAACACCATTAGAAATTTAGATCGCAATTTCACAAACAAGACAATAGCATCAATGAACAACAGAATAGATTTAATCATTAAGAAAAAAGGTTTACGCACAAAATATTGATGTTTTACATTGCAATTAAGAGGATCAAAAGAATGCTATTTTGTGTAACGCACTGTCATACAGTTACATTAAGTGTGACATGTACCCGTGACATCTCAAATCACTGTCACTTCATGTTGTATTTACAAGATTATTCTACGGAGGTTTCCCACATTTTCGTATGAAACGCTAACCTTAATCATAAAATATTTTCAGTTTCATTCTACAATAAAAACATCCTTTAGAAAGGATAATGTGTATCTACGTTTTGAAATCCAACGATTTACCATAATTAACCATGGTTAGCCATAAGTAAACAAAGAAACAGTACTAAAGCTGTTTTTAATTTGTACATGGTAAACCGTGGTTAACCATGGTTAATCGTGACATTTTCCATGAGTTGTTCTCCAAGAACCAAATTGGAGAAACATTTACCACAAGCAGGGATTTCCTTCTGCTGATCTTCCGATATTTTGGCATGAAAGCAAAAGATCTTCCAGCGAACACTCATCATTTCGGTTTCTTACTCTTCAAGCACACCATTCCGAATCAAAATGATGGGGTTCTTTCCAGTTGCGAAAACTGGAGAGTCCTGGTTGAAAATAAAGTCCTTGGCATAATGTGACTTTGGAGCTGGCAAGTGCACAAGTTGTACTTCTAATAACAATCATGCCATTGTATAATACAAGGTGTCCATCTGAAGTCGTTCAAAAAAAATAAACCTCGGCTTTTTCAGCACCAACCTACCCAAAGCTTGTAGACGCGGGATTACAAAATGTCTTGTAAATGAGATTTAATGGGTTCAGCAAAATGTTTTACCATAGTTAGCCACTCCAACATTCATAATGTTCCTATATTTTCCACGTCCTTTATCTAACAGTTCATAAACACTCTCAGAAAAGTACTTTTCATCCATGCTTTTTCTCTGCAAAACTTCGTGTGCACAAGTTAACCACTGGCCGTTACAATTTTCAACGCATTCTCTGTGCCTCGCCTCGTTTAATGACTGCAATCTAGTTTTATTTTCTCTTTGCAAATCATAATGCGAGTTCTCCATTTCCCAGTCAGTCTCAAGAATGTCAGCTACAACCTTAGAACCTCGGTTCACAATGAACTCAGCAATGTTGGTTTTGCCTTGTTCCTTTTGATCTCGGGCAAGGGCTAGCAACTCAGTTCTGGTCTTTGTATTCTTTGCTACAACGATTTCCAACAATTCATATGAAGTCATTCACTTTCTTATTGTTTTAAGTTTTCTTTTCCTTCCGTTACTCATACTTGTCTCGCAATCTTCTGCTTCGTTGTTGGCCCCCTCGTCAGATATTTTCTCGTCAAGTTCATCTCACTTTATCTCGTTTCAGAAAACTTTCTCTCTTGCAGGCCACGCTTCCTAAGCTCCATGTGAACAGATGGACCTGCTCTGGGCGGCTGTAAAATATTCCTGACTGAGGTTGTCCCAGGAGTTGTGGCGATGAGAGCACCTCCCGAGGAAGGTCCACTAGCAACCCGAGTAGCATTGGAAGCCACGGCTGGTAATGTTGAAGTGGCGCTACCAGAAGCATTCAACACTGATTCAAGTGTGCCAACTTGTGAAGCACTCGTTGTGTCAGTGCAGTTTGGGGATAGTCATATACCCAGCACCTGTCCCATGGGGTCGACAGAGCATCCACTGCTACTGCCTCGGGGTCTGGAACTGGAGACACAAATGTTGCCAGCTTGTTTTTGTAACGAGTTGCAAACAGATCCAACTGGAGAATAAACCAAATGGAGAACATCTGGCGCACTATACTTGGGTGCAGAGACCATGTAGTCCCAACGTCTGAACTCTTCTTGACAGACCGTTGGCTAGAACAGTCAGATGACCTGGGATGTACCTAAGACGCGCAACCAAATTAATCCTCGGTTTGCCATTCATAACTGATATTCCCTATAAAGACAGACTAGTATCGTTAAATCTACTTCCTGTTTGCTATTGGCACGAGTTCCTAGACCTAGTGTACTTCTATAAGGCTACTACCAATATGGTCAATTTAGGTCCTTTTGTCCTTCCGACTCTCCGTAGCAGCACTAGAACAACTACGAAGTCATTTTTTGTTAGATCTACTAGAATCTGGAATCAACTTGTTACCGCTCAGGTCCTAAACATTAGTAGCTTAGACAGTTTTAGATCTTCACTCTACGACTACTATTCATGAGCACTTATCTTCACCTATGACCCGGACTCTCCAAGAAGTTATAAAACCATCTGCTTAAAATGTAACTCGGCAAGGCGCTTGGATGTCGCTATCTCTTGTTGTGTGTAGTTGTATGTGCTGTATGTTATTGTCCCTTATAAATCCTTTTTATATAATGGGTCCACAGTAATTGGCCGAAGCTGTTGCGGTGTCCCTGCCTTCGTGTTTTTTCCTGTTCAGTCAGTCATTATTATTCATTTATTTAATTATTTCTTGTTATATGTTTAAGGCGAAGTTAATAAAATAAAATAAATTAAATTAAAATGGGTGATACCCTGCTGCTGGCACTTTAGGAGGCTTTCCCATGCCAGGTGAAACATGGGCAGAGTGAGTGTCCCCCCCCCCCCCCTTGGTTCTGTAGGTAAGCAACTGCCAAGCTCTTGTCTGAATGGAACATCACTACCTTTCCTCTGATTGGAGGGAGGAAGTGGTGGAGTACCCTCTGAATGGCTGAAAACTTCAACTCGTTTATTTGTCGAGCTGATTCGGTAGCTGACCACAGCCCTCCTGCCGACTGTCGAAGTGGGCACCCCAATCACTGGTGGAGGCATCGGTGAATATGGCCAACTGGGGGGAGCCTGGATGGGTCTCCCCTGAAGAACATTGGTCAGCTTGGTTCATTTCAGAAATGGGTCCAAGGGAATCCTGTCTGACAGTTGACCCTGACTGGGGCACCAGCGAGAGGCCGGTATCTCAGTAGGCCTAGGGGCACCAGATCTGACAATGAGACCAGTCTCAGTGAGAGAAAGTCCTGGCGAGCATGACTGGCTGCTTCTCTGAACCGAACCACCGAAGGAAACAGCCCCAGATCGGTTTGGTAATGTGTGCCAATAAAACAGTTTTGAGTTGGGGTTAACTCTGACTTCTCCAGACTGGGTATCCAACCGAGGCGAGTAGGAAAGTGAGAAGGCCTCGGGTTTGAGTCCTGACGTGGTCCAACTGCTGGTTCCTCAGAAGCCAGTTGTCCAGATGATGATGAATCCGTAAGCTCAGAGATTGAACGTGGGCCATCATGGCATTCACAAAATGGGTGAGGACTCTTGGCCTCACCGACAATCCGAAGGGCAGGATCCAAAACTGGAATACTTCGTCCTGATAGAGGAAATAAAGAAATATCCTCGATGATGGGTGGATTGGAACATGCAGATATGCGTCCATCAAATCCACAGAGACTATCCAATCCCCTTTTTTGAATGGAGTGGCGTAGCTTTGTGGGTGTTTCCATGCGAAACTTCTCCTTTGATAATTGACGATTAAGTGATCACAGGTCGATGACCAACCGAAGTTTCCCGTTCTTTTTGGGAATGACAAACAACAGGCTGTAAAACCCTAGAGAGGACTTGTTCGCCACCCTCTCAATGGCCCCCTTTTTTAACATGGCCCTCAGATGCTCTCTATTGCTGCTGGCCTCTGGCAGCAGAAAGGGCACCAGGCTGGCGGTCAATAGTGGCTGAGATTTGAAACTGAGGTGAAGTCCATGTTGAAGAAGAAGCAAAACATACTGGTCCCTTGTTATGGACCTCCACAAGTCTAGGGGACAGGCAGCTGCCCACAGGAATTGAGGGAAGCGGCAGGTCTACTGTAAATTGACGTGTTGGACAGGGGGAGGCCACCACCCTGTCCAGTCAGAAGTTTTTTGGTCCTGTTCTAGGCTTCTTTGCAGAGTCCCCTTGGGTCTGGTGGCCCCTAAGCTTTCCTGGTGTCACTTGAGTAGAGGAGGCAGGCAGAGGTTGGCGTGAGCTACAGGGCTTAGCAGGTTGAGCCCTTGCCTGCGTGGCATGCAGGAGTGGAAGAGGCCGAGGCCATCCTGTTGTGAAGGACTGGTTAGCGCCTCTTAAGCTCTGCCAGCTCTTTGGCCACAGGTGTGACTTGACCCGCAAACAATGAGGTGTGGGTCTTGAGTTGCTGGTCCCCTGCCACTTTGGAATGGGCTAGAAAAGAGTCCTTCCTTGCCAACACCACATTACCCAGAAAATTAGCTTCAATATACAAATTCGGCTAATGCATTCAAACCTGGGAACAAGATTCTTTATTCACAATATTTCCATATAATTTCCATGTCAATACTTCACTGATATGGAAATACGACGAACAAAGAGTTGTATTTCCAAAAGGTTAGAATTGGGTACAATGCGTTAGCCGAATTTGTCTATGTTGGGAAGATGGGAGAGGGCCCTAGCCTGCGACAGCTTGAGGGTGAGTAACATCTGTGCATGTGGTGACAGAGACTCCTGATTATTCTGGCCCACCTCCAAGAGCAATTGTTGTAGGAGTTTTGTGGATGCAACATCAAAATGCTCCATGTAAGACAGGGCACTCGGGGGCCTTGAACTCTGAAGCCCAGAGAGTGACCGAGGTTTCTGCTGTGGCCAGCAGATCATGGTCAGAATCTAGCATATGTGGAGTAGGCTCGACAACATGTTCATGAATACGGTACAACAAAGATGGAAAAATCTTATGTCTAGTGGAAGAGAACACTTCTGGGCCCACCTTTGTGTCTTCAGAGCCCCGTATCATGTCGGTTTCCTTTAACCAATGGGCAACCGTAGGAGAGTGCTCCATGCCTTCTCTTCAGTTGACAATATTGCTCCATTCCCTTTTCTTAATATTGCTCATATTATGAAAGCTTGCAGAGTCATCCCTCTTCCCCAGAAGCTGAACTTTGAAATGATTATTATTATTATTAGACATTCTCCGCAAAACCTGGCGTGCAAGTGTCCAGAGTGGGCCGTGACAGGTATGGCTCCACATCCAAATCAACGCTCAAGGGATGCCTGAATGAGGCTTCCTGAGCATTAGTCTCCTGGATGCTTGACTCTTCCGCAAACAGAGAAATACTATCCTCAGGAATCCCAGAGGCTCCTGGAACCACAAGCGTACCTGTATGCCCATGCGAGGCAACACCACCAGGTGATGTGTGGCCAAGGGAAGAAGGTGCTGAGACAGATAAATAACCCTGTCACAATTCCTTTCTAAGGGATTGGACAAGAGCGTGGTTGGCTTTGATCTGACGTTGCATCTCAGAAACGATGTCAGCCAGCAGAGATGGTGTGTGAACGATAGATGGACCCTCCAAACCCTCTGGCGGAACAACCGGAGCTGCCCAGGATGGTTCGTCCCCTTCCCCTGAAGCAGACATGCTAGTGAAGGGAAGAAAGAGAAAAAATGTGTGATACAAAGGCGAAAAAGGTAACAAACAGTAATCGTAAACACATTACATCACTTTACCGACCAAGCAAATTGAAGTTCCTAAGAACACATTTCCTGGTCCAAAATGTCGGCCAAAAGCACTGGCATGGACCAAACAAGGAAACCAAAGAAAACTTTCTGTATTAGAAGGCCACCAGACTGCCAAAAACAAACCAAGATGGTGGACTGGCAAGTCGCAAATGCGATGTGGAACCCCAAACATAACACAAAACGGCAGGTGAACAAAAATATAACGAACGAAGGGAGAAAGTTCCTTAGGACCGATGGAGGAATGCAAGAAAAGTCCCAAGCTGGTGTTGCACGGCAAACGTTGAAAAGTCACGCAGAACTCGAGAACATCAACTTCGAAGCGTGCACAATCCAAAAGTGAGGTAGGAAGGCCAGGTCACCTGGCATGACTTACTCACATCCGGGAATTTTTATTCCCCATTGTCCTGGTGCATATTGTTTCATGGGAACTTAGCATTATTCATTTTAGATTTTAGGCTAAGTTTAAGAAATAAATCTATCTTCCAGATAAAGAGGAATACTTTATGCACTAATTATTTCCAGTTCACATGATTTTATGCAGTATTTTCATTTCCGCTGAGCTGCACGTGCCCCTTTTTGATAGGAAAATCAGGTGATGCGTGTGTCAATGCAAGACTAGTGCATGTCGCATGTACACGCAGTTATAAACCCTTTCTAGCCTCCTCAAATTGCTTTTATGTTAACTATGCGTAACCTGCATTCAAACCACATTTTCACTGGTTTGAACCAAAATTTAAGTAAGAGCTAGGAGAGTTTGCCATAACACCTGCATTACATGTACCTGATTTTATCCTAATTATTTTGTGGACTGCTGCCATTTTTTTGGTGTTCTTTAAGTCCTTTCTCAAAATATTTGCTATGAATCTCTTTGGATAAGATGGAAAAACTCCATGAGAGATACTGTGAAGTCCTCTGCTTCCTAAAAGAAATAATTGTGACAACAAATGGCCAGGTATTAATAAAACAAATTTTTGTTCACTTTGGCATTATTTACATTCCATTGATTATTTCATAAATTTCTTAGTTCCCATGCAAGAACCAGATTTCCGAAACATGGGAAGTGAGCAAGTTTCTCCTTATGACTTTCACAGCTTTACAAAATTAATCCCCTACCCTATACGTATCCTCAGACCAATCAATTAGTGTTATCATCGTGGGAAAAAGCCAGTGAATAATTAACAACTATTCATCGAAGTGGAGGTGGGTAGTGGTACCATTACCCACCTACATTGAGGTGAATAGTTGTTTTAGTATATACTGAAAGAGTGAGATAATATAACGAAAATGATACTTTTAAACTCATTTATTCCTGTCAACGACTGCTATTTCGAGTTTCAGTAGCCAATCAGAGTGCGCCAACAATGCTTTCCACTGTTTCAGTATATACTAATATATAGATAGGCTCAGCCTAACAGCGTCACTCTCTTAACAGAAAGCGATGATAAACTTAACTGAGTTGAAAGGTCGGAAGCACAAGAATTAAGATTGAGACCGGGCTATTTTTTAATTTTAGCAATTCTCAAAAACAGAATTACGCGACCGTCTGCTCAGTACATTTAGACTGACAAAAGTTCACAAAAACAACTATCCATCTAGAATAACTAGTATGACTACTTTCTGAATAAAATACACCTCTTGCTTATCAAAAATTGCCCGAGAAACTGATTTGGAAATCAAATTTGCAAAAAATACAAACATATTGGCATGAGGCCATGCGAATGAGGTTAGAACTACAAAACCAAGTCTTGTTTACATAAAATCGTTTTTAAGTCGTGAATACGACTTATTGCGATTACTGGAGAAAAGTCACTCGCTCATCGTAAACTTTATATTAAATTTATATTAAATTTTGGATATGTTACACTTTGGTAATAGCATACATGGAGCCTGAATGGGAGTACACCAAGTCTGCCATTACGGTTTCATGCTCGATGAGCTGAAACATCGGTTTGGGATAACGTTGGGGTTCTTTTACTTGTTATTATTGTTTGGCAAGGATATGACATTAATAATGAAGGAAAAGGTAAGTTTGTCCCGTGATTTTCATTTTCGCTAGTAAACACATTCCTTCGTGTTTACTAGCTACGCACGAAGGTGTTAAGGTTTCAGAGGTCTATCTTTGGTAACAGATATTGGTTTGTGGATCTGCAACATAATGGAAGTTGTCATAACATGTACATTCTAACGAGACCCACCTTGTGTAGGGTAGGCAGAAGTTGTTTCATATTCATGACTTGGCTCACAAGGCCGGAGCCTTTGATTCAACCTACAGTATGTAATGAATGAACAAACACATAAAAATGGACAACACAATCTTCTTTCGAAAAAGTTTATTCAAATCTCCATAAGTTTCTATTTAAAAGCAAAATGCGTACCATTTATAGCGCATCCTTGATGAAATTCAAGATAACAACAGTATTTGAAAACGTTTTATAAACATGTCTCCAAAACTAACGAGAACACAAAGGAAAAGTCAATCAAAAATTGATATCAACATAAATTCCCATCGAAAAATGTGATTTATTTTACCTTTTAAGAGCCTGTCTCTGCGGTCCGGTCACTTCAGAGTTGCAAAATAGAATCGCTTGATTTTTTGTGTCATCATGCCAAAGTATCAAAACCACAATTATTTTGTCTCTTACTTTTTATTTGTTTCTGTCAGGTGAAAACATCAATTCTCCCAATGATCAGTCACAAATGACTGAAATGTGATAATTTTTGAGCCAATGACAGACAGCAAAGAAGGTATTTATTGCTAAAAATTTTATATAGCAATCTATTCTACTATATTGTGTGTTCTACAAGTTTGAAAAAATTGAAACTAAATTGTCTTTGTACTATAATGCAATGTATCCCCTTTTGAGCATGTGAGTGTCGCAACCAAAAAAGTTGTCATTTTGCATACCAATTTTCTTTCTTAGACGATGGCGGTAGTACCACTGAAAAGCAGAATTGTTGTTCTCTAAGAATATGAAATTAAATGTTGTCTATAACTACTTGTCGTGCAATAAAAGAGTAGTCAATCTTCTCTATTTTGGGTAATTTGAGCCGAGCTGTATGTTGGCACAGGACAACCAGGAATTTATCACAATGTTTATAAACCTGTAACCGAGCCAAAAACCTGCTTATACACACAGCACTTATGTCAAAGAACATGATGCAAAACTCAAATAGTGCTAAAAATGATTTATTTGAGAATTTGGAGCCATAAACGATCACACTTTGAATTTTAGTACAGGTAAGTGATGTACGCTATTGCTTCCATGATCGTAAGTAATCAGCTGAATTTGTACTTCATCTAAGGCCTTGCAATTTTATGAGTATGGCATTTTATTTCCTTCTTAAGCTTTGCTTGTTGCTGTAACAACTATTTTTACTAAAAGATTCTGAGATTTTATCAATACTCATGAGTTGAGTTGGACCCATTTGAGAAGGAACTGTTGGTTTTGTGTGGCGATGGACGGATGGATTCTCCCGGATTCAGTGCAAACTACTGTCTGTACACCATGATGGACCACTTTTTGGATGTAATTGTGGATGTTGAGGTGGTAGATAAAAGAGAGGCAGGCGGTACTTCTTGGAAAAGATGGCATGCAAGAGGATCCTGGAGCGAATGGTCAGCATCGTGAATTTACAGGAACTGGTAACGCATGCATCCAGTGTCATAATGAAGATGGTTAGAGAACTTAAAGGTAATGTAATAGTAATTTTTATTTTATATTTTGATGTACATTTGTACAGTGAGATTGGTCAGATTGAGTCCATTGTACAGGTATACTGTGATAAAGTACATGACCTAATCGAGTGTGCTTTATTGAGGTATTGTAATGCAGCGTATACAGTGTATGTCACCAGTAGGAGCACATGTGTAAATCTTGGACATTTTGTAAAGAAAATAATAAACTTGCTCCTTATGCATTGTAGAATTATATCAGCACTTCAAAATTTTAATAACAATTGAAGTGCTAGAGCTCGAGAAGCATACATGTATACCTGCAGCTCCTATTTCTCCAACTTCTTTCATACTATATATTTTTTCATTCCCCTGTGCATATTGTATTTGACTCAACAATGCACTTGGATTTATTTACTATTCCCTGAATTAATGGTTTTATAATAACTCAAATTATTTTAAAGTTAATTGAATTTTATTGTGCTATATAAGTATTTTATTTTTCATTACCAACAATGCACAAGGGGGTTACTATCGTCTTGTTCCCATGAATGCATTGAATCAAAGTATTGAATTAAATGAACGATTAAATATAAAATGCATTGAATTGAATAAACAATCGAAAACACGTACAATATGCAATGAATTAATATGCATTGAATCATCTGAAGTATTCATTGAATTGTCTTTAAAATGTTATTAAAATGAATGAACTATTGAATTGAATATTTAGAATGTGCATTGAATTAAATAAAGCATTTCTAACACTTGCTCGGCTCCATTGTTAGTGTATCAAACAAAACTGTACTAGGGTTACGCATACCAATTGACTTTTTCTTGGTCTTTTCCAGGGAGTGTGTCAGTAAGGAGTATCTTCGGATCGTATTTTTTGTTTTTACCTTTGAACTTACAAGAAACAAGTGTGGAAGAATATCAAAACTGTTTGAGTGACGGCGGTGGTCACTGAGTGATCTTTGGTCTGCCCTGATGTATTTGGCCTAGCAAAAAACACTGATATCCTTAATTTGACAACAAAGTTCCCTTTGAACTTTGCTTTATGGGAACTTGAGAAAAGATTTGACTTTGCTCTCGTAGTTGGCTTACCACCACGGTTGGAAACGAGATCGATGGCAACATCAGGGCAATCTCTACAGACAGCTGAGGCACTCCTTGGCAGAAATTGTCCTGGGAACTCTTTTTCAATCTTCTTCAAGGTGACCTGACTGGTTTCCTTCTGGCTCATTTCTTCTATAAGACCTTTGACATTCTTAATGATGTCACATTGCTCTTATATTGATTACTCTGGATGTGTAACCTGAGGTTTTGCAAATTTTGGTGAAGGGGCCCAGCCTTGTACTTCTGATCGCATACAGAACAGTGGAAGAAAGTTGTATTACAGTGGCTAGGAATTTCAAAGTGTTAAATGGGGTTGACATAGTTTTGCTCTCACGAGTGTATCTTGCAAGGAACGTCCTTTCTTGTATGATATGATTGATTGGTCATTCCTTAAATATGCCATTTAGCAATGGTTGGCTTTCAATTAAATGCCATTCTTTCGTGAGTATTTGTTTCAAGTTAGGCACTGATGATTGATATTGTGTAACAAAGGGAAGGATTCATTTCTTTTCTTTGTTTTTTCGTTGTTGGAGGGCTAGTTTTCTGTCTTCAAATGTAACTTAACAAAGTGGTTTCTGTATCACATTTACCGGTTAACCTCTCTGAAGGAGTATTTTCGAAGAGTTTGTTCTCAGTAGTCTTAAAGCCTCTCCTTTGATGAAACCTTTTTTGTCACCTGGGGGGTGACATGAAGAGTAATGTGTATATGGGAATGTTTCAGTTGGATTGAAATGAGTGCGTACATCAATTACTGCCTTCTTTTTGAATCGTCCACTTTTGTATACATTAGTATCCAAGAATGTTGTTTTGGCCGTGAATTTGATTGTAGGGTGATGTTTGTTAGCTTGTTCAATGAACTTTGTTATTTTTTCTCTGTTAACGTCCCAGAGTGTGAAAACGTCGTCTATGAAACGTTTCCAAACGAGCGGTTTTGTAACGCTTTGGCTAAGGATGTCTGTTTCAACTTTTGCCATAAAGCTGTTTGGTCCCCATAGCAGTTCCATGTGTCTAGATAATTCTTTCCGTTGAATTCAAAAGAGTTTCTTGTAAGATTAGGATAGGAGTTTTATTTTGATGAAATGAAGCATATGTAAGCTCGTTGTTTCCATTGCAACAAGGAACGCCTTCTCTGGTATCTTTGTATTTTTTTCAATGAAGTTAATGAAGGCGGTCGTGTCTTTGAGGTAAGACTTTGGTATTTGTGCAATAGGCTGAAGTAGTTTGTCAACAAAAGGTGATAATTTCTCTGTCGGACCTTCACACCCTGATATTATTGGCCTAACAACTGGAGTTGGTTTGTGTATTTTTGTAGAGTGTAGAATATTGGAATATGTGGCGGATTTAGTGTTTGACAAAGCCATTTTCTAGTCATTTCATCTATGTGGTTTTAGTGGTAGAGCTCGTCGATAAGGAGTGAAACCTTGTGGTTTGTCTCTTTTACCATTGGCTGTTCAAGTGGTATGTGATGGTCTTTGTTGTTTAATTGAATTTGACCTTCGTTAATCTTATCTTTGCTTAAAACCACAGTTGATGTGCCTTTATCCGCTTTTTTTGAGGTTTATTTTATTTAATTGTCACGTTTTAAGGTCTTTAGTGCCTTACGTTCTGCTAGCGGCAAGTTATTTTTAGGCTTTGTGAGCTTTACTTCTGCAACTTGTGTTTTAACCTCTTCTACATAGCTCTCAAGGGCCAACTGGTGGCTTCCATGTTTATTTTACGTGGAAGGGGTGGGGTTCCTTATCTTGCCCATGAAAGATATATCGTAGTCTCATGCATCTTGCAAAATTTTCAAAGTCATGCAGGAGTTGTTGTCCTATCTGTTTTTCTTTTGTAAGAGGGCAAGGGATGTATTTTAACCCTTTTGCTAATAAGTTGATTTGATCATTTGTCAGCTCTTTATTAGAGAGGTTTTTAATGTGTTTTTTGTTTGCCTCTAATTGTGTACTGAGTATTTTTTTGTTTCTTTTGTTTGCACTCTTTTCGCTTTCTGTTTTTTTTTAAAATTTGTTTTGTGGTTGTTTCCGTTTGGCCCCTTTTCCGGTGACAGAGTCAGAGAATAGGCATGTATACTGTTTAACTTGTTTATTTTCAATGTTGACATCATTTCACTGAACTTGGATATTTTGTTCTGGATGCTTTCGGCTCGCTTATTTACATTGTTGAGTGTTACAGTGTTTTCACTAGGTGCAGCACTATCTCCAGGGCTGCTGTTGGTGCCTCTCTTAGAGATTTGAGCCTGGCTTGCTCCATAACCCATTTCCACGGGAGTTGATCATCTCCAGGACAGCCTATTTTCTTGCTTTGGACTAAGTCGTCTGTCTACTGACATCGGAAAACTAGAATCAAGGTCTCCGGGTGGCGTAACTTCGTCAAAGGTAATCAAGTTGTACTCTCATGTTGCGTGGGATGCCATGTGTCTGGAATTGGATTACAAATGTACAAGTTAACATTCAGAACTTTGTCAACCTTACTGCTCTCCTGCTTTCTCTGACCACTTGAAAACTGCAATCCCACCACTGCTGCCAAATGCAGTGCCATCGAGAGTCAAGGCTTCAGAACACAACACAACAGACTTCATAGCACACGGGTTTATTAGTTCTCCACAATGTTCTATACACACCGAGCTCTACCGACAGCGACTGGTAACGAGAACTACTAGTCATGCAAATGGAACTTCGCAACAATATTATTTCTAATAATACTATAAACTAATTTCGATTTTCAGCCATCAATACTGCATTATATTGATGGCTAGTCGGAAGAAAATATATTCTGATTGGGCGGAGTCGCAAAGCGACGGAGCCCAATACGGAGAATATGTTTTCTTCCAACGCCGTCAATATAATGCAATATTGACGCCTCAAAATCGAAATTAGTTTTGTATCACCATTCAACTGTTTTTCAACAAAAAAGAAAGCAAAACTGAAGATAACTTGTGCTGATCAAAGCTGAAATTCTTACTAGTAGCGAGCTGACGTACACGACGTTTTGTACGCGTAATCATATTTTTGTTTTGCAAAAAAGTTTCAAAAACACGGACATTTCACGCTATAAATTGCTCATTGAAAAAGAACAAATTTGATAGAACATCTTTTCGAAGTTTTTTCAAAAAACGTCGAAAAAATTAGTAAATAACGGAAACTTGCCGAGGTTTTAGCCCAAAACTTTTTTCAAATTGATGGCGTGATAGCGCGCGCACAGCATAGCTCCGATGTAAACAAACCATTCAAACGAACAAAACCAGCTTTTAAACTCATCTTATCATTAACTTTCGATAGAAAGGGTCGTTGCATTGAATACAGCGTTGTTTATCTGCCAAACTTGACAAAGTAATCAACATTTTTGCCCCTCCTTTGAAGATAATTTTCAATTTTGGTTTTTGAGACGACCATACGACTTTATATTAAAGTCTCAAAAGCAGACAAAAGTATCTGAGAATCGTGATACAACATAATGTAACAGTGGTGTCTTCTGGTAAAAATAAAGAAATATAATATGGTACCAAAGCATACTACATGTGTCTACATGTGTCTGTGGGTTGACGTTGGTTATTGTTTCATCATCCATGTTTCATACTATTTGAGTCCTTTCTTCCCTCGGGATTTATGATGTCCCGTGGGTATCGATCTTGATGCCATATGATTTCAGGGTTTGGATGCCATCTCGGACTGGCTGGCACAGATGGCCTCGATCTCATGATAATTTTTCACTTTTCTTTCGATTGAGCCGGTGTGAAATTTCAATGTCATCACTTTCTGGTTCGATTCCAATAGCTTCTGCAACCTTGCAAACAATTTCATCCGTCGGTAGGTCAATGTCTTCTGGAATACCATGTAATTCCAAAGAATTTTTTCTGGAGTATTGCTCCAGATCATCAATGCTTACCTGGAGGTCCTCTAGCTCTTCTTTTTGTTTTTTTGCCACTTTGGATACTCTCACAAGCTCCGTTTCCAGCGTTGCAACATACTTGCACTGATTATTGAAATCTTCTTTCAGCTTATTAACTTGGTTGTTTGTTGTTGCGACGGAGGATTTGAGTTCGATAATGTCCGCCGACATCTTGCTATTTTCTGCTAGCAGAGTGGCAACTGTACCTTGAATAGACATTAAAAGATTGTAGATGTCCTTTAAGTTTGGTTCTTCCTGTTCGTGATCAGATGGAGAAGACGGGGAAGACGCCATGTTTGAGTTTTCTGCACGTGGTAACTTGTGGTCCGGCGACACAACGTCGTCGCTTGGGCTTCGTAAAGTTCTGGTTTTTCTCTTACTCATTTAACTAAAACCTCAAAAGAATAGCTTATAGATGATAAGAGGCGCATTACTTTTGTGTAATTTTACTGTTTTGGAGGATAAGTCACGGAGCTCGCTTAACGATGTCCAACCATTGCGCTATCCCAGTTCCCTCCCTAAACCATAACTAAATTAAACCAATATTAGCTAAATTCGTTAGTCATAAAGTCAAATTTAGATTGTATAAAGCCCATATTCAGCTAAAACATTTAACGGTTTCATCGGTCTTCCCGCATTACGCGGGCTCCGTCGTCGATACTCTAATGCATATTTTCATCAACGAGAACCTAACCCAATACCGAAAAGAAATGATGGTCCTCGCTCTTAAAAAGAAGAAAGATCAAAAGATTTTAAGTGCCTGGTCCCTGGACGGCAAGATTTTCGTTAAAACATCGCCCACTGGAAGACCAAGAAGAGTGTACTCAAAAGATGAAATCAACGAAGTTTAATCGAATCTATTTATCATCAGAACACTGTCAAGCGTACTTTATATTTTTTTTTTCTACCGAAAGGAGGGTAGGCCAATTGCATGCTTTTCGCTTACTGTAAGCAGTTAATTCCCTTTAATTTCAAATGGGTGTATGTATAAGTATGTGTGTGTCGCTCTGTGTGTTGTTATGTATTGGTACATCAATTCCAATATGAACTGTGCTTGCTCAATTATTGTCATCTGTTGGAGGAGAATTCACCCTTGTATAGAATTATCCAGTACTTGGTTAAATGGCTGAATGTAATCTAATTTGTTTAAACGTTAGAGGTTTAAAAAATCAACGTAAGAGACGAAGCATTTTCTCTTATCTAAAAGATCAAAAATGCGATTTTTATTTACTTCAAGAAACCTACTCTGAACCTATAGATGAATTAATATGGAAATCAGAATGGAAAGGCGATATATTTTTTTCTCATGGGTCAAATCACCAGAAAGGTGTTTGCGTTTTACTAAATCCTTTGTCTGATATTAAAACTGAAAATTCTTACTCCGACCCCGAGGGAAGAATCATGTTAATTAGCGTCAACTTTAAAACAGTCAGCTTGTCAATTTGTAACATTTACGCGCCAAATAATCCCAGTTGTCAACAAAAATTCGCTGAAATTGTGAAAGAGTTATTAATATCGAAAGCTTCGTTAACTAATTTGATCATAGTCTTTTTTTGAAAGAGGTGGTAATATGGTTTAACAAAACAAATAATTCTCATTTTTCACCTACTCTGGTGGAAAAACTGTTTGGAATAATGGAATACAGTAACAATGATCCAAAACTATCCAAATTCAATTATTGCCTTCTCTTCGCCAAATATTTTTTGTATTGTCAGAAGCTGAATAAAAACGAGTGCGACTTCGATGAGTTTATTAGAAAGTTACAGCGCAAACTTCGTATGGAGTTCAACTGAAAATGATCTCTTAGAAGGAGAAGATGCTTCTATCTCTGCAGATCAATATCAACGTCTTACTTATTAACTAATGTTTGTAGTCAGTGTAATCTAATGCCAATGCTTCTTGGGTATACCCCGGCCCATTATTATCATCATTATGTAATATGTGCTTGCACCAACTTTCATGTAATCTTCTATCTTTTACTTTTTTGTGTTTGTATGTATGTATGTATGTATGTATCCTTCTATTCACTGTAATTTTCTGTGATTGAAGTAATAAAGTTGTAATTATTAAAAAAAAAAATGATAATTTTTCACGGCCGCCGGAAACTGGTATTTACATGTGTAGTGAAATTACATGAGACGACACTTGAGACCATGTTTTTCTGTTTTTGTTTGTGCCGCCCTGCATGCTTTCTTCTGCCTTTGCTGTTTTTCGCAGCTTTCCCTAAGGTAAGTGAAGTTTTGTAGATTTATTCGAACTTCCCCTTGAAAATATGACTGAAGCTACTTATCAGAATATCTGAAAACTGTGTAGTGGTGTGTTTTCTATGAAACAGACGCTGCGATTTGCCCCGGCTACAATAGCAAGTTATGTGTCAATTCTTAATTCTTTTAATTTCTTAGGAGATTCAACATCTCTCTGCGCTCAGACTTGTGAGACTCGACCAATATAAAACTCCAGAGGTCTCATATGTAGCTCTTAGCAGGAATAAAACACTATCATCATGTGTTATTGAGTCAATGACCTATGAGCGGTTAACAAGTTTAAAATCATCAAATACTTTGTGGTATCGACTGAATGAGGAAGACAGACTAGACTGAATGGCATCAACACAATAGATTTCATAACACTGAACACCATCATTAGTTCTGTTATAATCCAACAAAAGTGTTTAGACATGGTTTTACAGCTCCAGGGGAATGTATGTGCTTCCCCCGATTAATATAGTTATCATAAAACTTACAATAATATAATTTTTGGCAATTAGGTAAGAAGGACGAACATGTGTTACTGTAATGGTAATTTACACTTAGTTTAATTGTCCTCACTTTGCTCCTATCTTGTTCTTTTCTCAGATTATCTACCCATGCCTTAGGCAAGGTTAGTCCTTGACTTTTGTGAATTGTTATTGCCCATGCAAGTGCAAGAGGAAGCTGCTGCCTTTCATGGAAGCCATCTGATTATTGATAATTGAGCTGAGGCAAAGACTGGGCATATGGGTACACAAGATGGAAGACTGTGACTGACAGATGGACGTCTGTAGACGTCAAATTTTACAATAACTGCTATTGGCAAATCAGGTTATTTATTTTTGCTTTTGAACATTAACTAACGGATATTTGAATAAAATTTTTGAAAAGAAGATTTTGTCCATTTTTGTGTTCATTAATTTCATAGGTTGAAAACGATTTTATGTAAACAAAACAAGACTTAGATTTTATAGTTCTAAACTGAAAATATTCCGAGAATATGACGACGATATAATAACTGCCACCAGGAGCGCATGCATTACTTAATGGGCTCTTGCTGCCACTCCTTGCCCCCCCCCCCCCATCACATACACACCACCGCCTTTTGGCCCTCACCTCCTTCACCTCCCACTTCCCCACCCCCTAGTACCATCATCCCACCCTGTCGAACGCACTCCCCTAATTTCCAATTACTACTAGTTTTAACATTTCACTAACAGAAACCAACTAAACAACATTAAATCCACAGGAAATGGCTCTCTAAACATATTTGAAATACTGCCAATCGTTAGTGTCTACACCACCATCACTCTTTCCCTCCGTTTCCTCGCTTCTGCCTTTCAATATTCTTTAGATATATTTCTTGAAGCATTCCCTGCATGTGTGGAAATTGTGTCAAATACCCTTGCAGCCAGGTCACCAAATTTGTGGGGTACTGTAACAACCATTTGGAGAATCGCCATGGCATCAAATGACAGCTGTGGATGGTTGAAGAGTGAAGTGACACTTTACTCCCTTCTCAACCAGGCCATATAGAACTGATTTGTCAGTCTTGGCCAATGTACCATCCAAAGCTGCTGAAGACCACAGTAATGGTCCAAGTTCATGTGTCAGCAACTCTGACATCCATCTTACGACTTTGTCCAAGGACTAACAATCTAGCAAACAGATTTCTACCTGCTCTTAGTATGATGCTCTTGCCTTTTGTGATCACAGACTTCTTCTTTGTAGCCTGGTGGAAAGGTGCTACTTATAGTTTCGGGAACCGGTCAAAAAAGCTAGAAACGTTGGTCACCAATCGGTCTTAAGGAGGTCTTAAGAGGCAAAAGAGAAAAAAAGCAGTTTCCTTTTTCTTTCGCTTTTCCTTTCGCTTTTCCTTGCTACAAAACCTGAACTGAGACTGACACGTTTATCCGACTGTTAATTGGATTTCTCCAGTCTTCAATGACTCCTTGAGCCAGTTTTGCACTTGCTTCACCCTTTTTCACGCATGACTTGCTGGCTTCTTTATGGGATTTACTACCAACTTCCTTCATCCCTGCCAAGTCACGGCTCTTTTTCATGAATTTAGCGCGAGAATGTGCAGTGAGTATCCAGCTTTGAACTGCTCCTCTCTTTCAACTAAACCCCACTATACCACCTTTAGTTTTCGTGTTTCTGTTCAACATTTGTTCGATTGCTTGATCAACGGGAATTTGGAAGAAACCATGTTCATGTCCTTCTTCAAGAAGTCGGTGATCCTCAGCGTGAGTTTCCTTTGTGGACAACATGTATTTCTCGGTGGATGAGTCTTGACACCATATGAAAACACGCCGTGTTTTGATATCAAAACACACACATGTTTATATCAACATTACAATAACAAGAGCAAAAATCTCAATACTGCTATTTATTGTCATCAACTTACTACTATCCTTGTCTCTTTTACATTATTCTTTCTTTTTCATGGTAACATTCACATTGCAATCAAAAAACATTCCTGACGAGAGTATTTGGCATTGCTCGTTTGCAGGTGCAGTGGAACTAAGACTAGCGCAAATAACTGGTTGAGCACTTTCTCCATCCTTACTAGTTGTAGCAGCCGTAGTCCTAGAGCAAGGTCCTAGCAATTTAGAAACTTTGCTTATTTGCTGATCACTTGGCTTTTGATAACTAAACAAAGCATTGGACGTATGTCCCGTCCTTTCTTGAATCATTTTTTACCCCACGCCTGAAGTAAATAATTTAGTGGTGCATGTCACTCTCAAACAGTGGTCAGTTTTTACTTTAATTCCGACATTCTTGCACATATCTAGTAAAATAGCATTTAGTCTATTTACTTCAACAGGTGATTTAACGTAACTGAATTTCTTCATACTAGGTCTGAAGTGCAGTGCAGAATTATCTTTCCCAATAGATTGGATTTATATAATTCGAGAATACATCACTCACGTTTTTCCCCTACTTCATGGCATATATGCTTGATTGTTTTTGGAACGTACTTGAGATCTGTTAACCTTCAAGATTTTCTTCAAACTTGATATAATTTGAACCAAGCTCAAATTCCGATGTTCCCCTCCCCTTAAACCAAACAACTTCTCATTTCAGAAATACTGTTTAGCAGGGACTAAGCTGTGCTTTGCCCTGACAATCCATTACTCCAAAACAACCCTTCGTTTTCGTCAGATACTGCTTCTTTCTCCTGTCTTTTTGTCTGAAGCGCCACACTAGCACGGTTGCAGTCTTTCATCTCAGCATCCAGTATGTGGCGAAATATTTGGAACCTTTAAAATACAGTAAAACAATTTTTTATTTAAAAAGTCAAAGACAAACACGTCACTGCTATATGAAGATGCCTACTTGCCCTTATAATCCAAAGGATTTAATGCGGATGCGCCCTTCACCTCCTCTAAATGCCTCTTTAGACCGCATACGATACCATACAACGTTCGTGGAGGATACGGGCCGGCCTTCTTATTTGCCACCTCCTGGATAAATTTACCAAGCCAGTAGTTCAACAATAAAGCATCCATGTGCTTCACATTGTCCTCGGCATTCCCCCCTCCCCCACGAGATGAAAGTTGTAATCTTTGAAAATGCTTCCAACTTCCAAATCCGGAAATTGAAATGTTCTTGTCCTTTGCCATTCTCGAAAAATTTACACCGCCCACTTATTTTTGTACTTCGTGCTTTTTGGTCTGGCTTCAACTTACTAAAGCAGACTCTTCTTCGACTGTTTTTAGAAATCTAAAACGGGAGTTAGCTGTCCTTGCATCCATCTCTCACAAGGACATGCCAAAATGACTTCCAAAAAAAATCACGACTAGCCCAACTATGAATAATTTACATAGTAATTTTGTAAACAATAGAATACATTTTGAGAAACTTGCGTCATGCTACACAGTGTTAAATATGAGCGACGAAAAGTCGCTGAACAAAAACAATAGTTAATTATAAATTTATGTTCCACCTGACTACAGTTTTGAGAAACGTACGTCATGCTACAAAGTGTTTAAACATTTATTGAGTGCCTAAATATAAGAGTCATTAGTTAGGACGTCATTCGTGAAATAAGACGTCATGCATATACTCTGCCGGGGGCTTTGAGTGGATGTAGTGATCCCTGAAAACAGAGGCTGTTTTCCATTGCCTTGTTTTCACAACAATGTCTTGGTTTGCCCCAAAGTCTATAGCGGCAGTTGCTCCAGTGGATCGAAAATCTTTGGCTGAATAACCTTGGTTTCCCAGGCCAGTGATGCGTGTCGCGTCGCGTCGGGTCTATATTTTCCTCTAAACACACTTATATACTTAAAAAACGACTTTTTTTCTTCTTTACTTCTTAAAATGCCGCCTAGTATTTTAATTGCCCATGGGGGGAAATCTCTATTCCTCATAAGCTCGGCTTCTTGGAGATTTCCCCGCCACAGTCACTCCTCCCAAGTTATGTACAAATTTTAAATTTAATGTTAATTAACCTATTTATTAATGTTTTTTTTTCTCCTTGTAATTCATTGTTTGTGGCAAAATAAATAAAATAAAAAATAAATAAAATAACAGTTCCAGCGTGAAGAGCACGGAACGGAGACTGTAGAGTCTCAGCGCCTCAGGATAAGGACGTTGAGAATCTGTACGCGTAATATGTCTGCAAAGTTGAAACCGGATCAAGGAGCATGTTTGCATTGCTAGGAAGATGAACATCGAAACCCAATCTTGACGTATCATTCTTGATGCCATGAAAGGCGATATTCGCGAAGCCATCGTCTTGAAACATAATTTGCTGTGTGGTAAACAAGTGTGGTTCTAGTTGCCCAGATTCGGCCTTGTACTTTTTGCTCTTCAGAGCAGTCTGAAGGCCTTAACATAAAGGTTAAAGCCAGCAGCGTAATAGTCTTGAGACGAAGCTCCTTGACTGAAAGTCGATCATTGGGCTCCCAAGAAAGAAACAGGTGCCGAAATGGCGTGATAGGCATTGCTTTCGACCTAGATATGGGTAAGGTTGTTGCGGACTGCAGAAGAGCAATTGCCTCAGTCTCCAAGGGATTTCAGGACAGATTGTGGCCAAGTGGACCTGTCTGCCAAGTGACACCGGAACAAAGCGATTGAAGTGGAGTCTCCCAGGGGAAAAGAAGTTTGTTGTTTACAACAGAAGTTGTAAAAGTCACCAATTTGTTGGTTATAAAGGGACAATGTTGAAGTGGCCCAGTGTAGAGATAGCTGTGAAGCGGCACCAGGATCCCAGCCCAAATCAGTCACTTTGTTCTTCCACAGATTCGCCAGGCATAGATTTTCCAGCCGCAGTTGTGTAATGGTTCGCGGGTGCTGTTTGTGCGCAGAAACGTGTTTTTGCAGTTTGGAAGCCGAAGTGGATAACTTTAGCAGGATCTGGAACCGGGGGTTGAGGTGGCCACCATGGTGCTATGAGAGTTGCTTCTGCCTGTTGTTCCTGAACGATTTGTAGAATTTTGGGAATTAAACAAAACATCTTCCCCAGTCTACCTGAGCGAGAGTGTCCACGCCACTGGACCCTGGATCGTAATACCGGCTGTTGTAGCTGGGTAGATGGGTGGTTGTGAAACTTGTGAAGCAGTCTACGGTATGGGGTCCCCAGAAGCGATCTAAAGTTGCGTTCACATCAAAGCCGAAACAGTTTAGAGTAAACATGTTTCAACGAAACATGTTTCGCGTAAACGTGTTTGTTCTTGCATTGTTCACATCAGATGTCGGTTTCAAACACGTTTCATGCATGGTTAAATCATTTATGCTGTTTTGTGATACTCGCATAAATTTCTTACACTTCAACTGTAGAATGGAGCTAGAAATAACTGCAACAGTAGCGTTCAGTCTCTGGTTTAGTATCAACTTTCAAGCCCTCCGGAGGAGGAGGGTTATGCAGCGTTTAATGCAAAGACGGCAGTTACGCTTGCTTCGGTATAAGATGTTCCGTTTTCGACAAGCTCAGCAACTGTTAGCGCTTGTTGGAATGAGTTTTTGCTATTTCACAAGGACTTGCGGGTTCTTTGTCCACGCACTATTTGGGCAAGAGAGCGTAGTACTGACTGGTGGGATCGGATCGTTGATGCAACATGGACTGTCAACGATTGGTGGGAGATTTTTCGAATGTGCCCGGAAACCTTCAATCACCTTTGCGATGAATTAGGGCCGGCGGTCAGTAGGCAGGACACGCGGTTTCGACGAGCCATACCAGTACGTCAGCGCATTGCAGTGACGCTTTGGAGATTAGCCACTAATGTCGAGTACCGGACAATCAGCCAGTTATTCGGCATCGGCAGATTGACGGCGTGTCAAATTGTCGGAGATGTTTCACGCAAAATTGTACGGACCCTGATGCCAAGGTATATCCAGATACCCGAGGGTCAATATCTAGACGAAGTGATAGAAGGCTTTCAAAGGAAACACCGATTTCCTCAAATTGGGGGTGCAATAGATGGATGCCACATACCTATAATTGCACCACAAGTACACCCGGCTCTACAACAGAAAGGGTTTTTATTCTGTTCCAGTGCAGGCATTGGTGGATCATAAGTACTGTTTCACGGATGTCTGCATAGGATGGCTGGGGAGAGTTCATGATGCGCGAGTTTTGGATAACTCCTCCTTGAATACTTGCGCTCAAGCGGGGACCCTCTTCCCACTGGACAAGGTTGAAACAATTAACGGAGTAAGAGTCCCTGTCGTATTAATAGGGGACGCAGCGTATCCATTGTTGGATTGGCTGATGAAACCATATCCTGACAAGCTAACAGCCAGTCAACGAAACTTTAACTATAAACTCAGTAGCACAAGGATGGTTGCCGAGAATGCCTTAGGACGGCTGAAAGTACGTTGGAGATGCCTAATGAAGCGCCTAGACAATAGTACATCTAACGCCTCGGTCTTAATTGGAGCCTGCTGTACACTCCACAATGTCTGCGAGGTTCATTGTGAGGAGTTTAATGAAGCCTGGAGACCGAGTAGCGATGATGATGATGACAACGACCCTGGCGATGCTGTTGTCGAGTCAATGCAAGAGCGCGGGGCCACAATAGAGGAGCAGCAATAAGAAATGCTATAACCAACACCTTTTGAACAGTTATTATTTGGCAGATAGCCAGGAACGTTGGCGTAAATAATGGAGTTGTTTTCTGTTTATGTTTGATATATTCAATTATATGAATAAATGCGAAATTGACGTATTTACGGTATTAGAAATCACACAACAAAACTGCAAGATCATTGAGACAAGCGATCGTAAATTATAACTCACCATTAATTTAATTATTTATACATATACCAGTCAAATCCGCTCCAAAATACTCTTATGTTGTCGCTTGTTTTTCAGTTTGAGTTGTTAATTGGTTATAAGTATGAGAAGCAAGTAACGTAAAAAAAGCCTTGCGTAAAATTTTATATTTCATTACAATACTACGATTTTGTTACATAATAAGCAACGCAATTTTCAGAAAAGTTGCAGACTGAAACAAAAATTCACTTTTATTTTGAGCTTATGATTTTTCTGAGCTCGCGCAAATAATGAGCTTCAAATTAGTAATTAGCATTGCCTGAATTCCAGTGCGTTATTTAAATCAGTACAGGGATTCCCGTTTTTACATGTATTTTTTTTATTGCAAATTATCATATTATCAAAACAACAAAACACGGTTTATTTGAACTTCTCCATTTTCACCTTACAAGGCAAAAATCTTACTTCACATAAAGCAACCACCGATGAAAGTCATTCTTATTAAAAAAGTAATGTTTGGGGTCATAATATTAAACTTCAGTCATTGCTTTCTGTGTCCACTGGCCAGAGTTTGCATAATGGACAACAAGAATTGCTCTCGTTTTTCGTCTTGTTCTGCCTCGTGTTTCATTCGTTTCTCAACTTTCTCTGCTCTGCTTCGTGCCTTGCCCTTCGCTCCTCTGCCTCCAAAAATCTCTTCTCAGATTCTTGTTCAGTAGGGTACAAAACTTGTCAAAGAAGCTCTCCATTTTGTCTGCAGCTTTAGGTGCCTTCCGCCTCTTCCCTTTATTCACTTTCCCGCTACGTGAGTCAGTCGTGGCCGCACTGGCTTGGCCTGATGTCGAAGGGCCTTCGTCAACACTGAACTCGTCCTTTTCTTCATCTGCTGCAGGAGTGGCTGCTGTCTGCGCCTTAGCGCTAGCGCCGGTGATGTTCTCATCCTCCACACCTTCACCATCCATGCATTGAGAATATTCGCGGCTTGCAACTGCACTGGCTTCCAGGATTAATTTGGGCGCAATGCTGGGCTTGGTACCAAGAACTGCATCCAGCTCCTCAAAAAATACACATGCATTCCTGCCCTGTCCCGAGGTGTTGTTAAGATTTTTGGCTTTTTTTTTGTACTTTTGCTCCAAGTTGTGGATTTTCGTTTTGCACTGCGATGCGGTGCGATACGCTTAAAACCATTTCTCATTCAGTTTTGCGGCAATGTTCTCCCATATGTTTTGTTTCCTTCCCATTGCCACTAATTGTCGTTGTATTTCCTGGTCTGTCCATGCATACTTCGACTGGACATTTGGCTTCATAAAAGATCCAATTTTGGTTCTTTTGCACACTCGTGTCTTCTCCGCATCTATCCGCCATTTTGAATGTGTTCAGTCTGATCATGATCGAAACTACCTCGTGAGGTAGTTTTAATCATGATCAGACTAATCATGTTTCAATCATGATTCGCGCAATGCACTGCCTGATGTGAACACTTTTTATGATGAAACATGTTTCATTCGTGATCAGACTAATCATGTTTCGGCCTGGTGTGAACACAGCTTAAGACGTTGAACAGATGCAGGTGAAGCTGCCATTCGTAATGGGGTGAGAGCCAAGATAACTGGTCGGCATGTACGTTCTCCTTGCCTGCTAGGTGCTTTGCGGTGAGCTTGATGCCCATTTCAAGGAGCGTGAGAATGCCTCGTAACAATTTAGCAGTATAGAATACTTGAGCTTGTTCGATATTTGTAAGGGTTATTGACCAGGAGCGAGGGGATATGTGATATATTCCCCTCGTGGCGTACCCGAGGGCATAGCCCGAGGGAACGCCACGAGGGGAATATATCACATATCCCCGAGGGACTGGTCAATAACATGCTTATTTTCCACCTTGTGAGGTTTTCTAAAACAAAGAAACTATTAATTTTTCGGAGAGTAACATTCCGTTCAATTCAAATGCAAAAAAGCATGATTCCGCAAGGCCACATTGGAATCACGGCAGATTATGAAGCGAGACGGTACACATGCTTTGCTTTTGTCAAATTTGCATTAAGCACGTTGCTTCGTTATGAGTAGAAGGAGAGACAGAGAAGAAAATGTATGAACAATACTCGTGGTCTCGCCATGGCCCAACTGCCCACCTTCATCTTTCGAAGATCAATGGGATGGTTGCGGTGTGTTTTCCAAGGGAAGGCGGCAGAAACATATTCAGGTTCAAGCGTAAAACAAGGCGTCATACATTATTGAAGACCCGAAACCTGAATCGAGGTACGATACCATCGAATAATGTTATTAACATTTCGCTTTTTGGTCGCGACCGGCAAGTTACTTACGTAGGAATATGATTGATGAAGTTGTCTTTTTTTGTAAACAAAAAATATTGACCGATGCTAGCTAGAGCGTTTTCCTTGTTATGCCCTATTTTGTCTTCCCGTTTGTGTTATTCTATTATGAGGGGAATAAGTCGAGGGACTAAGGCGAGGGGAATATGTTGAGGGGAATATATAATCCTTTGTTTTGCTATTGTTATCAGCTATTGTTTTCAGCCCCGCCTCTCCTCTGTTACAATCAAAGCCGCACCCAGCTTTTCAGACACTGTAATGAACGGGGTTATGTGATATATTTCCCTGAAAAGAACAAAGAAAACCGAGCTAGGTGGAAAATAAGACTGGATAGGGTTGACATTAACCATCATAATTCTGTCATTGTCGGTCACCAATGAAGATTTAGTTTCCACAATTTCCCCCTTCTTAATGTTGAAGCTGACTAATGAAATAACATCTTGTCCCCAAAGCCTTTATAAGTCTGTTTTTTTAGTTTGGTCGTTCTGTAGTTTGGAGCCTCAATTCCCTGTTGTTATCACAGTAAGTAGTAAGTAAGCCTGTGTGCACTCTGGTACATCAGCTCTTCTGTCTGGCCAGCCATGCATTATCACCGTGTGGAACCTTTGCTGTACTTGATCGTCAGCCACAGCATTCTTTAGCTCCTGCCATCGGTCCTCGGTCACTGGAAGCCAAGTACGGTGATTTATATTTTCCAACTCTCTGGTGAAGGCACAAGCAATGACTTCCGGGAGATACGCACAACTCAGCGTGTCTGCAAGGTGCATGTCTTTCCCTTTCTTGTACCTGACGTGCAGGTTGTACTTCTGTAGTCACAATAGCATTCTCTGCAAACGTGTTGGAGCTGAAGCCAACAGCTTTAAGAAAATCGGCTCCAGTGGCTTGTGATTGCTTTCAATGTTGACCAGTCCGCTGCCATACACATAGGCTTCAAAACGATCACAAGCGAAGACTATCATGAGCGGCTTCTTTTCGATCTGGACATATCATGTTTCTGCGGGCATCAATGCTCGCGATGCATACGCACCCGGCTGACCATTCTGCATCAATGCAGCACCAAGCCCTGACTGCGATGTATCACACTGCAGTGACACTTCTTTGTTGTAATAACGCAGTACTGGGTTGTTGGTTATGGCATCCTTGAGTCTGTCAAGTGCAGTTTGTTGTGCGTCACCCCAGAACCATAGGACATCATTCTGTGTCAGCTCCCTTAGTGGTTTTGTGATGTCGGACAGGTGAGGGAGGAATTTGGTGAGTTACTGAACCACACCCAGGAGTCGTTGCACACCTGCTTAGTCAAGGACAGTTTTGAGGGGTTTCACCTTTTCCAGCTGCCCGTCTTTGGATGCCTTTTTCTAGATGTGCAGTGGTGTGACATTACATTGAGCCTCCGTGTCTGGAATCGGATGAAACTGCCAGACTCAAGCTTCAATGTTATTGTGAGTCATCTATTTTAATTGCTGAAATCTCTTCCGTCTGGTAGACTTCGTCCGACTCCTTATCTTCTGCCTCTTTGGTCGCTTTGACTTGTTTGTGTTGACACACTGCGGCGGAGTGATTTTTCATTCCACAGTTCGGGCAGTCCTTTCCCTTTGCGGGACACAATTCCCGATTTGCTGGATGTTGATAACCGCAGCTGCCACATTCTTTGCCGCCTTGTCCTCGACCTTTCTGTACCGGTCTGTAACAGGAATGTTTAGTTATTCTTGGAACGGACATTGAGCACTCTTGGTCTGTCATTCTATTTACTTCAGGTCCAGTAGTGTCTCCAATGATTCTCATTTGGGCCAGCATGCTCTCGAAAGCATGACAAATCTCGTTTGTTTTGGCTATCTTAAGATTTGTTTCTCTTCGCAGTTTCTCTCGCAAATATTAAGCCATCCCTGAGGATTTCTTCTGGTGTAATTGTACTAAACTCGCATCCTTCTGCTAGCTTACTTAGGGCGGTCTTGTACTGATCGTACAACTCTCCAGGTTCCTGCATATGTCGATTGAACCTGTATCGTTCAAACAGTGCATTCTTTCATGGCATGCAATAGGCTTCAAACTTCTCTAGTACAGACTCAATCGTCGCTTCGTCTCAGTCTGTTGTCTAGTCAGTGAACGTAGAGTAGACATCACAAGCTTCCTCTTTGATGACTGTGAGAAGGGTTGCAACTTGAACTGCTTCGGACTTGTTCAATTTGGTTGTGAGAAGATAGTTGCTCCATGCCAGTCTAAATTTCTTCCATTTCTCTGAAGTGGTCGAGCTGTGTATTTCTAAAGGCACCAGAGGCAGTAGCGCAATTCCTGAGCCCGTATTTCCAATGGACTGTTGTTGAGTACTCTGTGGTTAGTAGTTTACCGCTGCTACCATGTAAGACGTAGTCTTGGGTTGTTCTTGTAGTTTATTTAAGGTCGACAAGCCATACAAATGAGGATTCTCGTAGAAGTTTTTAGCTTTGAGTGTATGATGTTTTCTAGCAGGTGTAGACCGTTAAGCGTGGAACAATCTCATTAGCTATTGGTACAATTAGTATAATCACGTGGTATTCTAAACAAGTCACACAACTTGTTACAGTATTAAGCAGTGGCAAATCCAGGCCACCTTATTCCACAGCCCATACAAGTTGGAATTGTTGAGTACTGTTGACATACACGCTGTACATAACCTTACGTTGCAAAACCAGACTGCAGTAGTTTCACTAACTCTACCTTTGTGTGACTTATTTAGCGTGTGACAGCTCAAAGTAGTATTTCACTGCAAGAATGTCCCATTAAACTCAGTATAAAATGAAAAAAAGACCTAAGTTAATCATATTAATGCTGTACTAATGATGAACTGTGTAATGAGGAATCTTCATAACAAGTCATGACATGTACTATTAAAAGAGTAACAATTCTACCCCACAGCTTTCAGAAATCAGCATTCCGGTTTGGGTATTGTGATGTACATGCAACTCTAATTACCATGTAACCTTATGGTAGTAAGAGTAATCATAATGGTTTAACAAATAAAACACATGAACAGTCCAAGTGTTTCTTCCTTGGATAAAAGTCTTAATTTGTGGTGTTATCACCATCGATAATTGTTAAAGAAATAGCCCTGAGAGTATTGAGGAATACCCTCCTCGGTAGTCTGATAGCATAACATACCTGCTCAGCTTGATTTGTTATGCCCTGATTGGCTCTCTCCTGGTTAGCTACTCCATGGTTAGCTATAGACCTCTTTAGCTTGTATGTTTTGTTTTCCATTGACATTTACATTTACCAAAATGAGAGCAGTTTTAGTGTTTTGTAGTTTATGTGATATACTACCCTAGAGAACTGTTTCTTTTAAATTTTGTTTTCTTCACGTGCATATGTATGCATAATTTATAAAAAGACAGGAAATTTCCTCGAGAACATCGCATGACCTACATTGGGAAAACAAAACATACAAGCTAAAGAGGTCTATTGATAGCAAATTCCTGTAATGAAGGGAATTGATTTCCATTTTAACAACGAGTTTCTGATGTGTTGGAAGCTGTTTAAGTTGGGATGCTAGTAAACTTGCAAGTAAGTCATCCGCATCTGGTTGTACAGTATTGTTAGCTGCTTTCCTCTAAAAATTTTCCTCAAGAGATGTCATGAAACCCATCTCTGTTTCCTCAAGGGCTTGGGTATCTGAATACTTTCTTTTCCTGGCAGATCCAGATCTTTGGGTAGCAGAGATTCTGCTGTAATAACAATGGTTACAAATAACCTAATATATTCTATTCTGAGGTGATAAATAAAGAAAGATGGTAAATGTTAAGCTCGGTAATGAAAATGAGAAAGATTTAATGTTCATGTCACGAGCGTGGGACATAAAAAAACTGAGTCCCCGACAGGAATCGAACCTATGACGTTTCGCACGCCAGTCGGAGCTCTAACCACTGAGCTACAAGAGACTTGTTGCGAACTAGGCCATGTACTAGGTCCATGTATGAGGTTTACACTGAGGTTTATGAAAAGTAATATGTATTGAGGGTGTTAATCTGGGGGTGGCTCTATTGCTGTCTTGATATCAAAAACAGTGTTATTCAAGTATAAAGTAGAGTCAGATTTTTTGGAGGATAAAATGTCTGGAGGTAAAGATAGCCAGATATTGACTAATAATGTTGTAATCGTTTTGTCTTCTGAAAGAATCCTTTAAGGATATGCAGTATAATGCAAAAAGATATGCATGAACCTTTTGAGTGCTGCATTGAGAGTGTCTGTAATATTTGTCAGGTATGGCAGAGTGAAAAATACATGTCTATCTGGTTACTTCTCTTATTTAAAGTCAGCATTTGGAAGGCAATATAGTAATTATTTTAGCAATGTATACAGTACGTGTTTGGGGCTGAGTGCAAAATTATAGGACCCCAATACTCCAGTCAAAGCCCCACGGAAACAGGACAACACATAATCAAAGCCCAACAGAACTGTAAATTGCATGATTGCAGAAATAAAGAACAACGGTACATGGAAGATAAAGGTGGAACTGAATGGAATTTAAGCACATCTCCAGAAAAAGTCTCGCAAAACTGCAGCACCACAAGACCGCAGTCAAACACGCCTTCGAATCCACATCATGTAGAACCTCATTAAGGTGCAGGCCCACGAAGATGCAGAACCTAGAATCAGGGCACTCAGACTGCAGAAAAGGAGAAATGTAGAAACGCAAGAAGATGAAAAACAAACCAAAATTCTTGATCACTGATAATTTGAAATTCATTTGCATGCACTTTAGTGAGATCACTAAAAACGTATTAATTAACAACAGATTACTAATATGGAAAATATTTATCTGCTCAGAAAGTCTCATCAGGGGCACAGTTAACAGGCCCGGTAGAGAGATCCTTTTAAGAAATTTTTCTAATAGATATTATTTCAACAGTAACCAAATTTTGATTGATGAGGATCTCTATTTTTTGGTGACCATTATTTTAGTATAACACGTGTAATGTAATAAAATGTACCAGATATGTCCTTCTTAGACCTCTTCCCTTTCCCAAACAAATGCTTGAACTGAGAGTAACTGTTGATAAACAGACGAACATCATTTTCACCCCCATCGTACAAGAGTTTCTAGCTGAGACGTTTGAGGCTGCTCAGCAAGGTCTAGGTTGTAGTGTTCTCAGACTAACTATAGAATGTCAAAACATCCAACGGGATGAACAAACACATGAAGCAGTCCGCCATATTGCTTAACAACAAAGGCATGCGTAGAGCATGCTATGATACATTCATTTGTTACATTCACACAGTAAAGAAGAATGAAAAATAGCTATTTAAATGTAAATTCAAACTGAAAGTAATTGTTTCAATAACAAAGGAAAAAACTTCGGTCCAATGATTTTCGAAATTAAATATTACTGTCAAACGTGGTGAATAAATTATAAGTCAAATAATAACTGTCAAAATAACTGTTTCAAAACAATAAAAGGATGATCCAATATTCTGTTCCAGTCTCAAAGGTATCATCAAATGTTACATCTCCACTTCGAAGTGCATACGCCTTCGGACAACTCGCCCACTGGAGGTTTGAACTTGACAATCTCCATCTGGACAGTGAAATATTGATGGAATCTCATCAGCTTCTTCGGGTCAGACGAACAAGGACATTGTCTCGCTAATTGTTCCTGCGCTCGGGACATGCGCATAGCCAGGAAACCCTTCGGCGGGGAAATGGTTGCAGGTAATTGCCTTTCATAGATCTTGAGCGATTGACTTCTGTTACATCTCTTCTCTTGACCGTGACTAATAGGAAACTGCGTTAATTAAACGAACAATTTTGCTCTGATTGAGTCTGACTGAGAATTGAGTACTGGTTGAAATTCTCTGATATATAACGTTTAAGATGGTAAAATGGTCTTTTAGGTTCCTTGGCTCCATATTGTGTTCTTTCTTGATATGATTTCCAATTCCGGATGAGCTCTGATGTTCGGCAACATGTTGATATAAGTGCTGGGGAGTGTAGCCGACATTGTTGCAGTGTTTTCTAATTTTGTTGCTCAAATCTCGTAGTTGTCTTCTGACAGTGTCGGCCGACTTCTGATCTTTAAACAGTACAATTCTGGTAATGTCAACGCTTCTGCTAATGTGATTTTTGTTTTCAGTAGTATTTGTCACTGGGGTCAAAAACTGTGAAATGGTGGAATCAACAAGATGTGCAGGGTACTGTAGATGAGGAAAGGATCTTTCAAATGTGCGCATTCTTTGGAGAAATACTCCCAAGAAGATAGATGCTAAGCTCTGTTAAGCATTGGTCTTGTAAGCGTTCTTTTATACCGGAAGTCCACGGTAAGGCCTCAAGCCTTACTTACTCGATCTCTAAAACGCGATGACCAACTTCATCAAGAAGCAGATAAGCTGCGAAGGCTCCATCGAATTCCTTCGTATCAGCCAAAGTTTTAATCTCGCACCAATGTTCACAATGGTTAGTCATGACAAGAGTGATAGATGGAAAAGATTGTTGAAGAACTACACGAACAAGTAGACCGTTGGGCTTCGCAACTGGCTCGTTTGGTCTCAGTTTCCACCCGATTTTCATTTTAGAGTTTTATATTAGCAGTCCAGAATATACAATCTAGAATCTGTTGATATGCATAGTCCGGAGTTCACATTTATATTTACATTCAACAGCGTGCTTTAAGCACTCCTTAGGGACGGATTATTTTAAAAAAAATTCCTGCACAGTAATAGTAAAGAAAAAAATTATGCACAGTGAGTCAGGAAAAAAAAAGTATCGAAAAATCCTGAAAAAACATTTTTGGACAACATTACGACGGAAAAAAATTCATGCCCAGAAAAATTGCTCAACTCCCCAACCTCCTCCCTTCCTCCCTCGCCCCCGTTTTTCCGTGTATTTCTATTGTTTGTTCGTTAAATTAAGTCTTGAAATTACTCACTACAGGCAGCAAAGAGTGTACAAAGGCATTGTAAAGAATTGGCAGTAAACGAAGACCGATGTTTTTCTCTTTAGCCTCGGAAGAGCTCGACTTAAAAATTGCTCTTATTTCTACATTATCTCGTTAGCTATGGAAAGCCTGGTTCCAATCTTTGAATTTCAAGAGGTTTTTCTTTCACTTACCATAGGGGTGGTGACTGTAGTATGTTATTGTAAATTGTTATTGTATATTTCATTATTTGTTATTTTTCTCTCGGAGAAATTAGCTACTAAAAGCTACTCTTAAATTCGAGAAAAAATAAAGTTTATGTATGTATGTATGTATGTATGTATGTATGGGCTGCTGCTTCAAACATGGGTGTTTCAAATGCGAGGGCTCTCATCGGGCCCTAAAGTGTAATTTTCGTGGCAAAACCACAGATACCCAATTTTAATGTAGAGGAAACTACAAACCCTCTGCCCAATCAAACTTGCCCCAGGCCGACCCAACATTTACCAACCCCCGTAAACATTAGAGGTATGCTTTCATTTCTTTCTGGGTGTCATCCTTCAATCATGCAGTCCTTAGAATCAGGTTTCACTATTGGTTTCCCTTTGCATGATGAGGGACTTTGCTGTTCTCAGGAGGCCCCAAGTTTGCTTTCGGCCCTATAAAACCCTGACGCAGCGGATGCTAAGTTTTCCAAGGAGCTTGATGCCCATGGGCTTGTGAGTCCTTTTTCATCACCACCTTTTTCAGTTTTTAAGGTATTGTCATTTAGTTTAGTACCAAAGAAAGTTGAGGGTGAGTTTCGATTAATTCACCATCTTTCATATCCTAAGTGATCTTCTTTGAGTGATGGCTTTTCCTCTGATAACATCAGTGTTTCTTATGCCACAGTGGAGGATGCTATTCGCCTAATCAAATGTGTTGGCCCCTAATGTTCTCTAGAAAAAATGGATATTTAAAACGCCTTTCGGTTAATTTCCATTCGCCCTGAAGATTGTAATCTTTTGGGCATATGCTGGCGAGGCCTTTACTATTATGATGGGTGTATGCCAATGGTTAGGCAAGTTGCTGTAAAACTTTTTCGACTGCGATTGAATGGATTGCCCAGAATAAGTTACATATTGTTAATATTTTGCACTTGCTAGATGATTTCTAAATTATTTCCCCTTCGGAAACATGCTTCTAAAAACAATTGAGCACATTTTTAATACTTTGTAGCCATCTTGGTACCCCCATGGCACCAGAGAAAACAGTTGGCCCATCGACAACTATTGCATTCGCTGGTATTGAACTGGACTGAGTTTTAATGGAAGCTCGTCTTCTCCAAGAGAAGCATGTTGTGTCGCAATCTTATTTCTGCTTTCGTTAGGCGTTGCAAAGTTATTGTCTATGTCTTATGGTTGATTACTTCTAGTTTATAAGATAGTTGTTCTTGTGGAGGTGTTTAACTCTACTGTTGTTTTATTGAAAATGTACTGTTTCTTTCTACAATTTGCAATATTAAGTACTTTGCTAATTACTCAACATTATTTTTAGTGTTGATTGATTTTAAAATGTTTCATTTTTTTAATTATGTTAAAGGTGGATGGTAAAACCCTTTGCCTGTTGTGTACCTTTTCTTATAAACGGATCATACACAAAGCCAAGAAAGGAGAGAAAAGGTCTAATAGAGATTTCTCATAAAAGCGCAGAACCTTATGCAAATTAGTTCCTTGTTTTACGCAATTGCAAATAAACCCAATAATTGTGTTAAATGAGAAGACAAAGCGTTTTGTGCCGTTAATTTTTTTAATTCTCTTTCACATGTTACACATGTCAATTAAATTTCCAAGACTTTCCATCCTTTCAAGAGTACTCATTGCCCTCTCACATATCCTTGTGTGAGAAGTCATAGCTTCCTTTTGAATATCTGAACGGCTAGATTTTGGTCTTTTGGCCTTCGGAATGGGGTCATCCACTTCTTCGCTTTCGTCTGTTTTCTTTTCTTCCCAAGCTTGGTCACGTCTCTTTTCTGGAACACTGAGTCTTGCATATTGCATATCAACGTCCAAGTCTGAGTCTTGAGCGTCGACTACCCCATCATCATCTTCGACTGGTTCTTCATTTTTTTTTCTCTTCTTTGCTTTCGGCCAGGAACTTGGGGCATTCGGACACTTGATTGAATTGACATGATTCTGTACCCTTTTTGCAATTGTAATAATTGTTGACTTCCAGTAGTAACCTTTAACACTCTCTGGTACTTGTGAACTTGCTAGAATGAGTTTTTGCACCGTTTTTGAAACTGCCTCCCACCCTTTGGTTCCCTCTTTCATCCACCTTTCCTCGATAATAGCAGCTTCCAAAGTTCTTGGTGTCTTTTTCACTGTAATTGTTAAATAAGTAAAGCCTTGAGACACAAGAGCTATACCAACCGTCGGTTACATAATGTCTTCAGAGAAGAATTGTGTAGTAATAACTTCTTTTCGACTTCGACAGCTGCGATGAACATGGTTCAGGGCTACTTCCAATATGTTCCACAAACGGTCTCCAAAGCCATGCTTTCGTTCACAGGTCAGTTGTGAGTTCGGTCAGTATTTATACAAACATTTTGTACGACATAACAACAACATTTAATGTCGTTGTAAACATGTTTTGAATGAGAACCATAATTGGTTAACATAATGTTTCAACTGTTCATTGTTTTCTAAAAAACGGCTTCGCTGAAAAGAATTACATAGCCTTGACGCTTCGGGCTTATCATGGAGACATTACATATCTACAGACATGCTACCTTCTGTGCACCATCATAACAAATTTGCCGGTTCCACTACCCAATGAATCCGTAGCCCCTGAGTACGAGAACGAGTTGCTTGGCCTAGTCCTTGGCAGGTGGATATTTTTACAGTTTTTAGTTAGTCTACCACCTTTGACAATATTGGGAAATATCAACCTTCCACTACCTCAAGTTCTGTTTCCAGTTTGTCAAAATTCATATCGCTTCCAAGGAAAAGATGTGTTTACTTTATTTTCTAGACATGAATACATATTTTGGCTTTTAACTGGAGAAACAACGGAGTCCCTGAACGAATTAGTTGATGATGTGCCCGATGATATTTTAACATTACGAGGGGATGGCCAACAGAGAGCAAGGGAAGGTAGACCTTACAGAATTGACATTGAAAATAGAGCCTTGCTTGTAATCATGTGGTTACGAAAATACTCTAGTATTGATGTGTTAGTTTCTTCGCAGAGAATGGAGACATCTTCGAAATACTTGGAGATACTTCCAAATGCTGTGGGAGCTATCTACAAAACATACACCCCTATCTATAGACCCCTCACCGAAAATCAACAGACCTTTTACAGTGGACATCGCCACGTGATGAGTATTCAAATCGTTTATGACTGCTTGAGTTATATAAGATACATCAAAAGTGGATTCCCAGGACATTTAAACGATGCTGGAACCTATCAAAGAATGCAGCCGATTGGCCCATACCACTTTTCAAAACTCTTTGGTGTGTTTTTTCCTGATGTACAACAGTTTTGATCCTTCTAGGTGAAAACAATTATAATAAAAAATAAATACAGACTGATAACATTGGTTTCTCGAGCGCAAAAGACGCCTGTTTTTATTTCAAAGAAAGTCTATTTGCATTTTCGTAAAGTGAGAAACTAATTTGCATAAGGTTCTGCGCTTTTATGAGAAATCTCTACTGATCAAGACAAACACAGAAGAGATAGGTGTGCATTTAAATTCAATTTCCAAAAGGTATTTTCTGTTGTTATTAATCCCCCACCCTCCCTTAGTAAAAGTTTTCTGTATATGAAAGACAATACTGACTGATACATGTATTCAGTGGAGGAGTTGGGAGAAGGAGGTGACCTTACTTACTGTATGTAGCTGTTACTCCCAGTTCCCACCCCTTCCTTTTGGTGGTTCCTGTCTTAAAGGGGTAATGTCACAGCGATTTTACTGTGTTTTGGTTGAAAGTGCATTAGATATCTCATGTATATAAAATTGATCTTGGAACACCAAGATGAAAATATCAAGTGTTTCCTTGAAGGAAGAATAAACTACAATCACTTTAATTTATAGCGAGTTTTGCAAGACACACAGGAAGAACTTGCCAATTTTTCCAAGTTGCAATCCAGTTACATCCTGGCCATCCACAGCCAAAGACAATTAATGTTGGTTTATGAGCAGTGGTAGAATATTTCTTAGCAAAACTGGACCAGTAGTTTTAGATTTCCATTGAATGATTCAAATACATATTTTTGGCTTTTCAAAGTGATATTAGAAAAGGTGACATTGCCCCTAAGTGTGTTGAGTGTTAAAAATAATATTATAAAATAATAAATATTTTCTCAAGACTGATTTGATAGGTTTTTGCTTATTATATGAAGTGTTGTATTTGCTCATTTAATTTATAAATTTAAACAGGAAATCAAAACACGTTAAGATTCCTAAAACTGAGAACACTAACAGCCCTAAAGATGACAAACCAGGGTCTGTTGCTGCGGCTGCCTTGGACAGAATTGGAAGCAATAGAAACAGCCCTCCTGTACAGCAGCATGAGCAAATAAGTTTGTATTCCACTATCTTTCTTTAAAAGGTAAGGTAAAGTCTGCATTCAAGCCTAGTGGCCCATACAGGCTGGTACTTATATTGTATTTCCGGTTTCTGTAGCATGAAGTGACTAGGACTATTTCTATTCCCCTGGATGGGATACTAGTCAAACACAGGATTACCCCAGCATTTAATTTGCCGGTACCCATTTATACACCTGGGTGAAGAGAGGCACTGAGAGTAAAGTGTCTTACCCAAGAACACAATATGATGACTCCACCCAGGGCTCGAACCTGGACCGCTCAATCCGGAGTCCAGGACATTGAACATTAAGCCACCGTGTCTGCCATCGGAGGACATTGTCAGTCAGTGTTGCTAAATGGTCTTTCAAAAACTATCCATGGCCTGGCATGAGTTTTGCAACATCTTAATCAAAGTTTACACGTGGTATTTTTTTTTTGGGGGGGGGGGGGAGAGAAGGTTGAGTTCTCCACATTTTGGAGTTATAACTTGTCTGGAAAGCCGATCTTGGTGTCTTGCATTTTAAAAAGTCATTTAAGTTTCAGGTCTATGAAGATGACCATCTCCCATTCCCCAAGTAAACTTGAAAATGCATGGTCATGCAAGCTCTGTTATATACATTGCGTTAGTATAATGTACATCACATATGGCAGTGGATTGTAATTCTTGCATAAAGACGCCCTAGATACTATATCAGGAGGAAATATGCCAGGTAATTAAACATTCAAGTAATTATAAGTAACTTCTAGTCCTGTATGGAATATCTTTAATAATTATTATAAGATTCTAACTAGTTGTTTTCTGATAAAAATAGCAATGTTGTCAATGAACCAACTGCATTGGAGTCACACATAACTGAACTTACAGAACTCAAAGAACAGGTAAAATATAATGCATCTGTGTTTTAATAAGTAATAGATAAAATATGAGCGGCAGATTGTATGGATATTTACAATGGCGAGCCGCAGGCGAACCAATTGTAAATTTCTTGCAGTTCTACTGTGAAGGGAAAGGATTCGAGTTTTGAAATTTTGAAGTTGTAGTTGGAAACAATAGCTACTGTAAATGTAAGAGCAAAAAAAGATGTTTTTTTTTTCAGCCATTTCAACCGAACTCATCCAGAAATGACATACGGTACATGTTTATATCAAGTTTAATTTGTCTGTCACCAAAGTGTGGAAAAGTTGTAAACTAGTTATATTCTTCCAAGGTTCACTTGTATGGTACAGTCAGTATTTTCAATTATTGGAGTAAATTTTTGCAGAAAATGTTTTTGCTGGAAAGGTGTTATTTTTTTAGCAGGATCTTTGTTTACTTTCTTACTGCTCATTAATTACCGATATAAACTTAGTTGTGCAATAACGCCTGGTTTCCATATGATCGTCCCGATCATCCCAGTTGTTTGAAAAAAATTTGGAGACCATTGGGGCGATTGCTGGTTTCCAAATGATCGCCTCGATCGTCCCAAAGAGTGGGAGCTCACGGTCGTCAGCAAAATTCCTGGGCCCGATAACTTATTTGGCACAAGATGCGTGCTACCTGCTTATTCTTTCAATTTTGCGCCGTATAAGGTATAACAACAACAATTTTATTACAATTGTTACTACAATTACAAATACAATAAATAAATTATTATAATAATAAATAAATTAAGTAAATCGGCTATATGCGGTTCGAATGTTTTTATATTTCTTTTCGGCTTCAGCGACGTCCAAGTCAAATTTTTCGCCGATTTTCCTCCAGCAATTCAATCTTCTATACTTGTTTTTGTACTCTTTCAAAAATTTGGTTTAGAGGCACTTGTATTTTTGTACCTCTTCCATAAATAGTAAAGAGTTTGGTCAAAAGTTTCTTACTCCAAGGCATTCTTCGCTCGAAAGTGCGAAAACTGGTGACGAGAATGATGCTTTCTAGGATAGACTCGATCGTCTTGATCGCCTGAGGGTGTTTCCATTTGATCACTTCTGATTTTTCACGATCACCCCGATTGTCCAGATAGAACACAGTTCTATCCAAGTGATCACGATCGTCTGGATCGTTTGCGATCGTCCGGGAAGTGTTTCCTTATAATCGTCCTGATTGCTTCAACATTTTTTGGGACGATCCAGATGATAATATGGAAACCAGGCTTACTAATTATTGCATGCACCCAATTGTTTCACTTTATCAGGTTCTGAATCTTAAAAGGCAAGTGCAACAGAAAGAACAAGCTTTGATTGAAAAGAACAGAAAGGTACATGTAACTACCTGCTTTTATATTTCTTTTAAGGTATGTGCCGTGGTTAAATTTTGTCTCAGAATCAAGACATTTTCAGTCTGTTTATAGTTTATACCACCTAATATCTAGAAAATGTGGTTTTATTGCAATATAAGGCAAGTTTAAGTGGTGTAAAGGTGTTGACAGACCAGACACGGCTTCCATACCTCCGCGCGTGATGTTGTTGCTCTTTTAACAATAGCTCTTAGAGTTTAGCTCTTACGAGTATATCTGTCAAAGATTTGCCCCTCTTGTGTGAGACCAAGGGAGTTTCTTTGTATATTTCTCTTAGCAAAGGTTGATTCTCTATAAGATGCCATTTGTTCATGAGTATTTTCTTTAGGTTTGGCACTGCTGGGTTGTATTGCGTGACAAAAGGCAGTTTTTGTTTGCGCGTTATTATTTTCTGCTCAAGTGCAGACTCTCTACCTGCAAAGTTTACCTCTGAGAGGGTTTTATTCACCAAGTGATTTGGGTAACCTCTCATACGCAAGTGTGATTTGAAGCTGTTTTTGTTTTCTTCAAATGTTATTTTTGAAGAATTAGTTCTTAATAGTCTAAGTGCTTCGCCTTTGATGAAGCCTTTCATGAAGCCTTTCCTGACCCCTGGTGGGTGGCAGGAGGTAAAATGCGTATATTGAAATGTTTCTGTAGGTTTAAAATGAGTGCGCACATCAAGGATTGATTCGTTCTTAAATCTTTCGCCTTTGTAGACGCATGTGTCCAGGAAAGTAGTTTCTTTGTCAGATATTTTAGCAGTAAACTTAATAGTAGGATGGTGTCTGTTAGCTTGCTCAATAAATTTGTCAATGACCTCTCTTTTTATGCTCCACAGAGAGAAAATGTCATCAATATATCTCTTCCACACGAGTGGTTTTTTTATTGCTTAGGCTTAAGATTTCTCTTTCTACCGCGGACATGAAAATGTTGGCAAAAGGTACTGCCATTTTTGTACCCATTGCGGTACCACGGGTTTGTAGGTAGTTTATTCCTTTGAATTGGAATGAATTCTCATGTAGTATAAGCCTTAGCATTTTTCTAAGATGGTCGGTTGCTACAGGGGGATTGTCTTTATGGAATTCTTTGTATGTATTACATACAGTGTTTATCCCTTCTTCCTGTGGTATATTGGTGTATAGACTTGTGACATCCATTGAGACAAGGCTTACGTTCTCTGGGACTTTCGTCCTTTCTATGAAATTAATGAATTCCGTTGTATCTTTAAGATACGATTTTTGTGTTTTTGCTATCGGCTGAAGTAGACTATCAACAAATGATGATATTCGTTCAGTGGGCCCTTCATAGCCCGATATGATGGGTCTTCCGACCGGATTTGCCTTGTGAATCTTTGTAAGGGTGTAGAATATTGGAATCCGTGGAGGGTTAGGCGTTTGAGAAAGCCATTTTTCAGTCATTGAATCAATGTGTTTTCCTTGGTAGAGTTCTGAGATAATTTCTTTGGCTTTTTGTGCAGTCTCTTCTACCATAGGGTATTCAAGAAGTCTGTAGTTATCGAAATTGTTCAGTTGGAACTACCCCTCGTTTATTTTATCAGTTTTATTCATAATGACTGTGGTTGTACCTTTGTCTGCCTTCTTTATGTTTATTTCAGAGTTGTCTTTTAACTCTTTAATTGCTCTGTGCTCGTTCTCAGGCAGGTTTTTATTTGGCTTTTTGAATTTTAGTTCTGCAAGTTGTATTTTGACCTCTTCTAAATAGGTTTCAAAGGCAACTGATGGTTGTACTGGCGGTACCCGGTTTGATTTGACATGGAAAGGGTGTATTTCCTTGTCCACCTCGTGAAACATGTATTGAAGGCGCATTCGCCTTACAAATTGGTTGAAATCTAGCAGTAGTTGCTGCCGTAAAAGGTTTTCGTTTGTAACAGGTGTTGGGATAAATTTAAGCCCCTTCGAGATCAAGTTTGTTTGATCTAATGTCATATTGTGGTCTGACATATTTTTTGTGTCTTTTGTTAGACTCTATTGTTCTTTTGTTTTTGTCTAGTTTGCCTATTTTTCTCCTGAAATTGCGTTGTTTGTTCGCAATTTTCAGCTTTCTTGTGTCCTCTCCCTTATTAGACTTATCTGTACGCTCAGTTAAGAGGCATGTATATGATTCACTTTCTTTATTTTGAACATCTGACAATTGTTGCATGATCTCGCTCATTTGGGCGAATTTATTCTGGAATTTATCTGTCAACTCGCGTACATAGTTTGGTACATTAATTTGGCGAGTCCGAGATTGTGCCTTTGTTCTAGTTGATTTTACAGCATGGTTTCCTGAGTTATTCTTGTTAAGACGAGTGTTTTGTTTTTCTTTTATCTTCTTTCGTTGGAAAGATTCTATCCGGCGATAGTGGAATCTAGTGAGTGCGCCTACAAGTTTACGCTCGGCCTCTTTTCTTAGACTGTTCATGTCCGTTTTGAATTCTTCGTCCGGCGTTATGTTCGCTCTTACATTGTATCGCAAGGATACTGGACATGTTCCATTCTCAGTGTGTACCTTCAGTTTTTCAATAGACTGCTCCGTTTTTTTAATTTTGTCTTCCCATGATGTGGGGTTTTGGAGGCGGCGTGGTTTCTTGCTGACTGGTCTGTAGTCGCGTTGGTTTCTTTTCCTTGTATCCTCGTGTCGGCGTTTGTGTCTAGATTCTCTTTCTGCCTCTCTCTCGTCCTCGTTGGAGTCCAGGTTTGGATCCTCCTTGTCTGTTGTTTTAGTTTCTTCTTTGTTTGTCAGGAAACCAGCACCGTTTAAGATGCTTACGCTGTTTTGGCTGTCTTCGTTTGCGTTATCCATTATGTTCTAAAGCAATGGTGGAAAGGTGTTGACAGACCAGACACGGCTTCCATACCTCCGCGCGTGATGTTGTTGCTCTTTTAACAATAGCTCTTAGAGTTTAGCTCTTACGAGTATCTGTCAAAGATTTGCCCCTCTTGTATGAGACCAAGGGAATTTCTTTGTATATTTCTCTTAGCAAAGGTTGATTCTCTATAAGATGCCATTTGTTCATGAGTATTTTCTTTAGGTTTGGCACTGCTGGGTTGTATTGCGTGACAAAAGGCAGTATTTGTTTGCGCGTTATTATTTTCTGCTCAAGTGCAGACTCTCTACCTGCAAAGTTTACCTCTGAGAGGGTTTTATTCACCAAGTGATTTGGGTAACCTCTCATACGCAAGTGTGATTTGAAGCTGTTTTTGTTTTCTTCAAATGTTATTTTTGAAGAATTAGTTCTTAATAGTCTAAGTGCTTCGCCTTTGATGAAGCCTTTCATGAAGCCTTTCCTGACCCCTGGTGGGTGGCAGGAGGTAAAATGCGTATATTGAAATGTTTCTGTAGGTTTAAAATGAGTGCGCACATCAAGGATTGATTCGTTCTTAAATCTTTCGCCTTTGTAGACGCATGTGTCCAGGAAAGTAGTTTCTTTGTCAGATATTTTAGCAGTAAACTTAATAGTAGGATGGTGTCTGTTAGCTTGCTCAATAAATTTGTCAATGACCTCTCTTTTTATGCTCCACAGAGAGAAAATGTCATCAATATATCTCTTCCACACGAGTGGTTTTTTATTGCTTAGGCTTAAGATTTCTCTTTCTACCGCGGACATGAAAATGTTGGCAAAAGGTACTGCCATTTTTGTACCCATTGCGGTACCACGGGTTTGTAGGTAGTTTATTCCTTTGAATTGGAATGAATTCTCATGTAGTATAAGCCTTAGCATTTTTCTAAGATGGTCGGTTGCTACAGGGGGATTGTCTTTATGGAATTCTTTGTATGTATTACATACAGTGTTTATCCCTTCTTCTTGTGGTATATTGGTGTATAGACTTGTGACATCCATTGAGACAAGGCTTACGTTCTCTGGGACTTTCGTCCTTTCTATGAAATTAATGAATTCCGTTGTATCTTTAAGATACGATTTTTGTGTTTTTGCTATCGGCTGAAGTAGACTATCAACAAATGATGATATTCGTTCAGTGGGCCCTTCACAGCCCGATATAATGGGTCTTCCGACCGGATTTGCCTTGTGAATCTTTGTAAGGGTGTAGAATATTGGAATCCGTGGAGGGTTAGGCGTTTGAGAAAGCCATTTTCCAGTCATTGAATCAATGTGTTTTCCACAGGCGCTTATAAATTCAAGCAAGTGCTACATTCACATATATAAGACAGTGGCAGCCAGGGATCAGTTTAACAGTCAGTGGTATATCAACTATTCAATGTACTCACATGTGGAACCAGTAACCAGCTATCACCAAATCCTCGACCACATTGGTACACTTGGATTAGTTGAGGTATTTAATTTTAATTATTTTCTTCCCCTTTGCGTGGGCAACTTTTCAAACCTGAGGATTAGCTTCCTGGTTGATTCGGTGGGATATGTTTGCATGGGCGACTGTCTCACCGAATTTTTCCAGCTTGTACACTTGTTTTTGTACAATGCACAGATTGAATTGTTTAGGGCAGTTAGCATAGGCTTATTGTTTGTCAACTAGCTGGGTCATGCTTGCATGGGCAGCTGGCACACCTGGTTGGACTGGTTGAGGTATTTAATTTTGATCATTTTCTTCCCTCTTTGCGTGAGCGACTGTTTAAATCTGAGGACTAGTTTCCTGGTTGAGTCGGTGGAACATAAATAAAGTCTTGAAATTACTCACTACAAGCAGCGAAGACCGTACAAAACCGGAAGTAAACTAGATCGGTGTTGGCAAAAGCAATTCCCGGGGCAGGTGACACCAAAAAAAAGGAACTCTCAGAAATAAACACAACCTACCGTCGGATCGAAACTACACCAATGCTATTGGTTCGATTAAACGAGCCAATGAGAAAACAGAACATTCGATACTCCCCAAGAGTACAAAAGTGGCAAACATTTCATGTACAATCGAATAATTTCATATTATTCTGCAAGACATTTACTTATGGGAGCAACTGATGACGTTCACCTTAGAACCAAAACTCAAGTCTTGCTTCAGAAAAACGTAAGAATTCGCTAGCATCCGTGAGATTTTCAAAACATCACAATATCTGTACAAGCCGTGTTGGATGCAATAACGCCATGATGAAACAATGGAGGTTCTTCTAGCCCCAAGGAACACTACTCAAAAACAGAATAAAGCAAGGAGCTAAAACATACTGCAAGAATTCATGATTCCAATAGAGACACGGCAGCTTCAGACTTGGATCTTAGATGCTTACATCCGTGATAGAGATCCACTCTCTCTCACGTCTTGCACACCGCAGACTTAGATAATAAATCACGGGCTGAGAGATTGAATGATCCAGGCATATTCATGACAATAACAAAAAATACAGGTAATCAGTACTTATCTTGCAACAGTTAGCCAAAGAAGCCCTAACATTTGCCAAGAGAGCTAGCATAACGAAGGCATAGAGAAACAGTAATTCTATAAATGGCTATTCACAGCATGAAAACCTGTCATTAAAGAGATTTATATCCCAAAGATCATCAAAGAGTCATACAATACATATCGAGCATGCAAAACTGAGACAGAGATAATAGTGACAAGTCACAATTCTATTTTGGTGATCTAAAGGGAACAAATATCTCGTAGACCTTCTTGGGAAAGCTATTCTAAAGGCTTCTTAATACATTTTGCGACTAGCGGGAGTCGTGTTTGGCCTGTCACCTTTACAATACTAATTTGCATTTTGACCAATATGTGTAAACTATCACCGATTACAATTGCAAGTTGCTCACTGTGAAAAGGCAAATTTAATGCTGTTACTACATAAATAAATATTCTTTAAATGTAAGCATTATCTCACCTGTTATTTTCACTATTGCAATGCAATAGTGAATAAATTATAATTACTACGTGTGTATGTGTACCGTATGTATGTCCAAGTGTGTGTTAGAGAGAGAGAGAAAATCCATGATCAAATTTAGCTAACATAAGCCCATATTGTAATTAATATAATTTATTAAGACTATTTTTAGTTTAAGTGAGGAAACTTGACTTATTATAAGCCTCGTGGTTTCTTTCAGGTCTCCTCGCCATTCACTTTTTTCTGTAATTCTTAATTATTTCCATCTTGCGTTGTAAAATGTTGTTTATTTTATTATATGGCAAATAAAGAATGAATCAATGAAGTTCAACACAACCTTCACCTCGTCAAAAAAGAATACACCATTGCTCTTTGGCTTAGGAAAATCCTCCTTTTTTCACTGTCACTTGTAGGCAGTATAGGTACCCCTTGCAACTTGGCGATACGCATGGTTGAAGCCAACTGGTTGGTTATTTGCTGCAGAGAACTTCTTTAGGGATGAAACTGACGGTAAATTCAAAATACTATAGCTCTTAAGTGCCTCATGTGCAGCTGGACTCCTCGTATAGTGCAATTCGGTATATCACAGTTGACCACCGGTTTCCTGTACCTCCAGTCTTTCCTGTCCAGAAAAAAAGAATAAACAATCATTGATGATGAAATCAAAGATCCAAATTTTTAACTTGTATGAAATGAAGGAAACAGACATACATAGTAATTTGCAAGGGAGTGACAATTTGTTTTAAATATCGATATATAATATTTTACCATAAAAGCTCTACTACTCATCCCCCTGATTTTGAAATAAGCCCCCCCCCCCCCCCCACCATCCCTGCCCTCACCATTAAGCTATCCCTTGCCTCCCCAACTTCTGTTAAGAATGACAAAAAATTGGTTTGAAATGTCGGTAAATGATGCGTTGCGAAATGAGTACCCCTTTTATCGAGACCTGAAATAATCCAGTTGGGTTTATATTTTAGAGCTTTGTACATGCAAATAGTTAACATTACAAAGCTAATTCATAAATAAACAGATCACAAATAATTCATAAATAAGATTGATAGATAGATTGATAGATTGATTTATTAGTTTGTGGAACATCAATAAATGTTTGTTTAATTTCGTAATTAAATTAAAAGTGGTCTGAATCCTTACCATTGCGATTTTGGTCTCTTCCAAAACGCTTTCCTGTCCTTTACATTCCGTTTCCAAACTTCTTGCATGAGCCTTCCATTTCCTTTCGCTCTCTCCTCTACCTCCTCGAAAATGGAATCTAGATCTCCCTGAAACTGCGAGGCAATTTTTCCCATGAGTTTCGCCATCTGCTCTGACAATTCTGCAGACAAATTAACTTGCACTTTCTTGTTTAGATGCCGAACGTCCGGGCTTAAAAATTTCAGTTGCTTTTAGATGATTTTGAAAGGCGGTCTGTGCTCTTTCTGGCTTGTTTCTTGGCAATGTCGAGAAGTTTATAGTGTCGTTTTTTACAGTGCAGGTCACAGACATCATAGAGAAGGGAAGCACGCTCCTGCTTTTTGTTTTGAGGGGCATGCAACAAAGGGCAGTGATTACTGTCAGTTCGATCAAAAGGAAAACCCCACGTCCTTTTTTATGCCGACTCAACTGCTGGAGCTGCCTTTAAGCCAGGACAAACGACATCATGAGTCAGAATTGAAACCAGAGAAGCTATCTCTCTCGCCTCCTTACACCGATATGTCACACAAAACTTTGACGACATAGTCTCCATAAGCAGAAACATGGAGTGGCACTGGAGCAACACCTGCATTTAGCACTAATCGGGAGTATAGCGAGATCAATCTCTTAGCATTATGGTGCAATTTTCATCGTCGCCGTCCTATTATGAATTCGCGTGAAGATGTGAAGCTTTTGATGTAACAAATTCCTTTACTTGTTGTACCCAACTTACATTCTTGTCCATGGATGTTGTTGGGACCGATTCTTGTGTCGCAAATTTTGAACACTTGGCTTTTCTTTCATCGGTTTCAAAGTTTTTTTCTATCGGTCTGATTAATGAACGAGGAGAAATATACCAATATCTTTGAGGAATATGATCTAGAATTAATGGGCTTACGCTAGGCGGCCGGTGAAGAGTTTTTCCTTCGCTAACTTCCCTCCTCGTTCCTCCCATTCAGAACGCTGGTTGCAAAGGCAAGTGCATAAAGTCCACAGTCTACACCATTATTTTGATTCTGAACTTTCTTGGTGATGATTATAAATTCAGACATCAGACGTTTACGTGACCAATGGACGCTATCTGCTGTACAAGGTAGCATGACACACTGCTGCTGCTGAGGCTGTCGTCATAGCTCACCTCATGTTCATTGCGACCAATATTTGAGATGCACACCCAGTGAATGCTGCCATCATGCAATGCCTGAACAAACTCGCCTTTTGGATGGAGAACATACGTACACGACCAAGGGTAGTATCCTCTAAACCTCATGAGCTTGACATCCGCCCTATCGAGGTTCTGTCATCTTGTTTTGGCAGGAGGAATGTTGATTTTTGCGGAACCAGTGATTGGGGTGGTAAATAGTAATGCTTAGTTCTATCGTTATTTATATAATTTATGGGATTTTTTTAGGGCCACCCTAATTAACCTAGAGTTAGCTTGGTGTTACCCTCCCTAAAAATTATTATTATTATTTTTTTTAATTGGCATACTACTCAGCAAAGTTAAGTTCTTATAGCAGGTGGTAAAGTAATGGTGCCGAGCAACAACAAGTTGCCAAGGAACACCAAAATGTTTCTCTTTCCTGTCCTTTACATTTCCAATACTTTTCTTAGTATCCTTGCAGATCCCAGCAATGCAGATTTCTGGATTAGGGTAAATGATGTGTCTACTCCTATACCCTTTAAGTTGCCCTTCAATCGCAATGGCACTGTTCCTAATGCCCAAACCACAATTGGTACAACTTTTATTGTTATATTATTCATTGCAAAGGCTTGAGTGCTATGTGGCGTCTATCTGAAAATGGAACAGGAGGCCTGTGTCAGTTGGTTTGCTATAGACTTCCGTTGTTAGTGTGTTACCACATCTTGTGATCACTGTGCCGATGAATGGAATAGAGCCTTCATGTTCAAGTACCGTTGTGAAAGACAAGCTAGGGTGGATGTCGTTGAGCACTTGGAGAAAAGCTGTTGCTGATTCTGTTTTGGGCATTGTGAACAGAATGTCATCAACATATCTTCGATAGAAGGGGGGATCATGACCCTTTGTTCCAGTTGCTTTTCTATATGGTACATGAAAACATTATTGTGTCTTATTGAACCAGTTATCTTCGAAAGCTTTGTCAACGAGAATGTCTATAGTTGCCTTCAAAGGAACATTGGTAAATAATGTGGACGCATCATAGGAGACGAGGATGTGGTCAGATTCAATGTCAGTGTCTCTTATTTATTTATTTCAATTCATGGCAACCAACTACCGGAAAAATAAAATTAAAGAAAGGAAAATAATAATGATAAAAAAGGCCATTCGAGTTGCGCAAAAGAGCCAGAGACCCCATAGAACAGTCAGACGCAGTTTGACAAATCATCTAGACCCGGCAATTCCATCAACAGACTAAAGATCACCAAGCCGGCCCAGATACCCTGCAACACCACTCCTAAATGAGTGCAAGAACTTCACGTGGTAGACAGTTCCAGCTATCCACAATTCTGTTAAAGTATGAATTTTGAAAGCTGGTGGTCCTAGCAAATTTTTTCTTTAGTATCAAGCAGTCAAGACTCCGAAAGGTATAACGATCATCTGAACAGTAATAATAAATTTATTTGTGAGTCTAAAAAGTCATCTAGCAGAAGGAAAAACCCTCCACTAATAGGGGACACCTAAGTACACTAAAATTACAATAACGTAAAAAGTCTATAAAAATAGTAACTGTTTACAAGTTAAAAACATAAATACAATAAATTAATTCCCGAAAATCTAATAAATTGCTGAGGTCACACTTGCATAGACATGCCTTAAACTCATTTAGTGTGATGGCTGATCTGTGCTTACTGGACAGCTCGCTCCACAATTTTGGGCCTAAATATATGAGTGAATGTTTGCCATATGTTATGGTATTAAAACTAGGCAAGGAGAAATCAGATTGCCTTAGACTATAAGAACAGCTGTTATCCTTAAATAAATTTCATATAGTCTTAGTACATAAATTATGCTTAATTTTATACATTAAAATACATATATCTTGTAGCCGTCTGTTTAACAAGGTAGGCAAAATGGCTTTTTTCAAGTAACTGCTGATAACTAGATTGTTTGTCCCTAAAACAGCTCTCAATCCTCTCTCTTGTAACCTTTCCAACTTTCGAGTGTCAGAAGCTCTACAAAAATGCCATACCAGATGACAATAGGTTCAGTTGTAACTTGGCCATAGTGGGAACTCGTATTATTCGAATCTCCTTGAAAGTAACCTTACAAAATACCAGACGATGAATGTTTGGCGCAAAGGTACTGATGATAACAATAGCAGTATTATCGTAAAGGGCAAGGTTATTATGGTATCAGAAAGTCTGAAACTTCTGTTACAATTGACTGTAAACTTAATTTAATTTAAATGAGCATATCAGTAGTGTTTGTAAAAAGGTTAGTCAGAGGAATGGAGTGATTGAGGCTTAGAAATTTAATTAGTTGCTAAAGTTGCACTCTCCTGAAGTTTAGAAATTACCGTACACTTATCCTTTCCTGTTTCATAAATCTGATGATCATCTGCGTACATAGATAAACCAGTGAAGCCAAAATTATCGTGGATACAAACATCAAAAGCACAGATTGACCATCTTTTTAAAGTAATAAGGAAATTCAGAAGCAAGTTTGATTGCCTAATTTATGAATATGCTGTTTGTAAAGGACATCATGCCTTCTCTGAACACCCAAACTGACGCGATTAGAATTGTATAAGTAGTTTTATTTTTTACCTTTGTTATTATGCCCATAGGACCTCCAAATATTTCTGTATTGTTTTACCTCATATATTCTTGTTTCAAGTTTAAATGTTTTGACTTGATAATGGCGTGAAGTAGCATCAAAACTTCGTCAGTTTTTAAAGTATTTATTCGACATAGGGGATAGCCTTAAAAACGTGCTTAGGATGAGCACTAGAAGGTGGAAGGTACAAGTGGCTGTCTGTGGGTTTTGAATAAACATCTGTTTTAATAAAGATGTAAGGTCAGATCTAACACTTGAAGCTCACGTTCAGAAAAAGCTAGTACGAATGTAATAGGATACAAAGAATTTATATACTCAGTAAACTCATGCAAAACGGGGAGGCCTTGTTGCCAGAGATAAAAAACATTGTGATGATATCGCCACCATAAAGACGGCTTTATGGGACCAGAGAATTTAGCTTGGAAATCTAATTGCCACCATGGCCAAATCTGCATAGCAACAGGCATTCTTTGGGCCATAGCTGTGCCATAAATTTGTAGAAAAAAGTTTTTTTGAAAAAACCAAGTGATTGCTTTTCAAACAAATTGCAACTGCTTCCAAAATACAAGCCGTAGATGGAAGCTGAGTATCTCTAGCATCCTGTGCCTTCCTTACTGCGGTTAGACCAAGGTTATTATTTATGTTGGGAAACATAGACACTACATCCCATGAAAGCAACAGAGTGCCTTCGGGAAAAGGACCACTACTATTCAGATCCCGTATTTTGTTAAGTAAATCAGTAGTATCTTTGATGAAAGATGGCAATTTTCGAGGAAGCGGTTGTAAATAAAACTCAGTAAAGGCTGATAGTTTTTCATTTGCCATACCACAACAGGATGTGATAAGCCTATGTGGATTTCCCGTTTTGTACATTTTGATATTTCCGAAGTCAACCCCTGGTTTTGCTTTCTTATTAACTATCCAATTGACTACTTAATGCGAAATTTCACCCCTTCTTACCCATTTAAGGTGGCTCGACTGGATTGCTTGGGGTTGATACCCTCAAGTTTGAGCATCAACTACGCTATTAACAATGCTATGGAAAAACGGTCACCACAGCGTTATTAGATAAAGATGAAAATTTGTTTGACCAGTGTTATATTAACATCGGAGTTGCCATAGCAACGTAATGACGCCATTTCGTTTTTTACTTGCCGTCGTATTTCTCGGCACCAGGAGGTTTTATCGGTAATCGCATAAGGGAGCTTGTACCTCCCATGGCTGCCTCAATTATGGCAATGATTGAACAAATTCTATAAGAGCGTTTTAGAAATTGTTGGGGATGAAGTTTTGGCGATTATAAATACAGTGAAAAAAATACTATCGACATAATTGGCTAATATCTAAAGAAAACGAAACATGCTAATAACTGGCTTGAGAATTGCAATAACATTACGCACTCAATGTCACGCTGTTACGTGGGTCTAGACTTGTTTTCTGGACATAGAGACCTTCGGCATGGCTGCATTACAGTGTAATAGCGTGACATCGAGTGGGTAATGTTGTTACAATTCTCAAGTCAGTTATTAGTATATTGGAAAATTCTTCGGAAAGCAATCAAGCGCTCTGTTCAATGCAAATTATTTTTTTTTGCTAAAGTTGTGCACGTGCATATGGAACTTGAAAACAATACCCGTGAATAATGAGGATGTTTTAAGGCAAAATATTAAAATATAAAATGTTATGTCGCGTGTAATTGTTGTCGTTTTGATCCATTGCAGGTCAAAAAAATTGCCCTTCAGAAAAGTATCCAGCTAAAAAGAGAGTACCAGGAGATGATGTTTTTGTGATATTTTTGGACGAGTGCTTTTTTGTAAGTGTGCTGTATTACGAAACGTGTTACACTAAAACAGCATGAAAACTAAACATTATTTTCGTGAAAGTCATCAGAAAGCTTAGGGTCGTCACGAAGAATTCAAATTAAAGCACGTACACGTAACCATTTTGTTATGAGAAATAGTTTTATTGGGGCAACTGATGGACATTTGTTTGCCTATTTATTTTTGTTTTGTTGCTTGTTTTCTTCTTTGGACAGGATCGGAGAATCACCAGGAATTACGGTTACAGTATAAGAGGTGACATAGCAACTGGAAATTACAAAACTCCTTGGTCTCCGCGAGTAACGTGCATGGCTGCTATCAGCTACAATGGTGTCATTGCCGCCAATATGACAAGGAAACGATTCAATGGAAGGAGATTTAAGCGATTTTTAAGAAAAGAAATCGTCCCTATTCTTCAGCAATACAATGGGGTTAACAATAACTCTGTTGTAGTAATGGGTAAGTGAAGATATGTCAGATAATTATGTCAGCGCCAATGCCCACAAAATACTTGTTTCCCTATACCTTTTCATGCTGAGAAAGAGGATGCAACAGTAATTCAGTCCATAATATGAAATAAGATTGCTCAATAAACTACTTACCTTTTTCATGAGTATAGGTAGTTTGGGCGGAAAATTCCCCGAAACGCTAAATCTAAGGGGAAAGGCGGTTCTCTCTGACTGAAAGAAATACTACTAGTTGCAGAAGAATCCTTGTTAGCTACACCACATAGATGACTTTGCTCATTTTGCTTGTCTTTGACATGACAAGCTATTTTTGTTATTACTCCACTGATAACTGGGCGCTAAATTATCCTTGTATATTTTATTTCAATAGACAACCATGCAGCTCACCACGTCGAAGGAGTAGAGGAGATAATTGAGGGAACTGGAGCATTCGTTATCTTTCTCCCTCCGTACTGCCCTGAACTGAACCCAATTGAGGGGATATTTTCTATCGTCAAGGCCTGGCCTCGAGAAAATGAGCTGATGTATCTAATCACACCCGACCCAGAGGCCATGATTTTGAGGGCTTTCTTTAACGTCTGTGGAATGGATGTACAGTCCATGTACGGGCATTGTGGTTATTAAGTCCCGTAGCATGCATCGACAATTAATTTACCAACAGCACACAAATATTGTACTTAAGCCCCATACAAACAGTCACAACATTGTATTAATATTTTAAATATCTGGTGAAAAGATGTTCAAGTTCAGAAGACTTTGACTCGTTTATATTTCCCAGTTATAACATTGTCAGAAGTACGTTGTTTCTACCTTTTCTTCTGTAATGATAGACACGATTATGTTCGTGTTTATTGTGAGACCCAGAACAACGTATGTTGAGACAATTAATTTTAACATTCAAAATCTGATTTCAATTTAAAAACGAGCTAATTCTAAGTGAACAACATTTTCATATTCAGTATAATTTATCTGTTTGCCATTCATTGATCACTGGTTTAAAAATATCACGTGCAGTTTAATATTGTAACTTCCTGATAACCGCTAGTTGCAGTTAGACTCCAGTACAGTTCAATAGGCCATTTCCGAGTTGCCTTTATAGCCTCCTTATGTTAAAGTTCGTTCACTGTAGTGCCCACTGCAGGCATAAATGGCCTCGGGTTTTGGTGACGTAAGTACGCAGGTAAGTGGCTCCGTGCGTAAGTCCTGTACGTACAAGAATTATACGTATAGTAACCCGTAATTGTATCGTAACTACCACACGTGTCGTTTTATGCATCAGGGCACAGGGAAGTCGAGAGGAGACATTTACCAGTCCCTGGGGGATAATAAACCTCTTCACCCTAGTTTGTTTGTTTTCCCATTACAGACCACGTGATGTTGCTCTTGAGAATAGTTTCTTTCAAATTGAATCAAGGACGTGGAAATGAACGTGTGGTCTGTAATGGTTCATTTGCATACGAAGGTGCAGAGGTCTATTTGAGCATTTTACCCCAGAAACACTAGACGTGTGCGAGCATCTTCGTCCCCCCAACCATCCCCCCCCACCAAGTTGTGCGAGAACATATAGAGGAACGCTCATCATCATCATCATCGTCATAGCTTTATTTAAAAACACGGTATCGCATCATTATTACAAAATGCTCTTCCAGAGAGCCATGTATACCAAATATTCTCTATAAATACCTAAACATGTAAAAAATTTCTAATTAAAATTACAATACTAATGAATTTTTCTATGTTTACCTATAAGATTAAAACTACTATAAGGCGGCTTTAAAGGATGCGATAGATGGCGCAGCTTTGATTTCATTTGATAGGCCATTCCAAAGAACAGTGCCCCGATAGTTAAAGCTACACTTTCCCGCTTCCTTTCGGGGTCTATGAACAAACAAATTGTTCAAGTTGTTTCTCAATTTATAAGAATGAACATTCGTTATTGGTCGAAAAAAATTTTTTTAGACCCTTAAAAGAAAGATTATTTTTAGCTTTATAGACACTAACCGCTAATTGCTTTGAGCGCCTACGTTCAAGAGTGTCCCAGCCAAGGTCTTCCAAAATATCAGCAGACCAAATGTCATAATTAGAGTAGGTAATTATTCTTGCTGCCCTATTTTGCAATTTCTGGAGTCTGTCAGCCAGGCATTTACCCATACAGCCCCACACCTCGCTGCAATAATCTAGATAAGGCAGTATAAGTGCTTCATACATCATTTGTAGTGTTGATGTCGGTACGAGATCACGAATTCGTTTAAGTGCTCCAAGATCAGCGGAAACTTTCTTGGTAATGGCATCAACTTGTACATGCCAACTTAAAGTCTCGTCAATTTCAACCCCAAGATATCTATGAGACTTCACTCTTTTTTAGTGGTATTTCATTAATGTTGATCTCAAAATCATGTTCCATGTGATTTAAGTTATAGTGACTAGCTATAATGAGATACTTAGATTTTTTAATATTTAATGTAAGTTTGTCAGCATGTAGCCATGATATAACTTTCTTTAGACCTTCATTTAGGTTACTCTGTAATATAGAAGGATCTTGTGCACTGGCAAAAAGACATGTATCATCTGCGTACATTTTGGTAGCAGAAGAAGATGTACACATTTGAAGATCATTACGGGGGGTGACAACTCTAAGAAGGCCTGTTTCGGGAGAAAAACAAAATTCTTCCGGGAATCTGAAGATTTTGCCGGGAAACACGAGATAATGTTGTTAAAATTTCGGGAAGTTTGAAATCTTTACCACAACCTGTGACTGATGCATATGCCAGTAATTTCAATTTCGCTTTCAATTTTAATAGTCACCTGGGATTCAAAATAAAACAATTTATATGAAATACATGTATTGTTTTTGTTTCTTTACCCTACATATATGCTTTTTTACGCTTTTAAATACCGTGATCCTCATTTCAATTTATTTTGAGCAATTGGGCAGGATAAACTTTAAGGGCTAGATTGCAGAATACCCGGCCACTTTTGAACGGTCAAAATCTACCGCTCCCGCGACCGCAGACATCAATATAATAATTTAGCGCATCGATGCCACGTTATCAACAAGAGTCACGCTAATTTGCACTTGATTTTCGCTTTAATATCTATCTGTAGATTCACCCGAAAGGCGATTCGCCTGATGTAGATGCTAAAAAAGAGAATAACATGAAAGTGGATCTATATTACTGATTGTTACTCGTTATAAAAGCGTTGCACAGGAGCAATCGACTGACGCACTGCAGGACCGCGGGAGCAACCGTTACGTTTCATTCACTGGCTTGAAATTATGATCGTTCATCGACTGTGGGACCACGGGAGCAGTAGATTTTTACCGTTCAAAAGTGGCCATATTCTACAATCGCTCCACTTTAAGTTACCGTGATTTCTAAACACTGTGTCATGATTCAATAAGCTGAATGTTGCTGTTGAGCAATAAAATTTCCACTAACCTTCGGTATTCTGCCGACATTGCTTTGGCTGTTCATCGTAGCAGATGTAAAAAAGGGGGTGTTTGTCCTTTTGTTTTTCACCACTGTTGAAAGCCTCTTTCAGATCTCGTAGTGTTTCTATCTTATATTTCTTGTTTGAATAGCCAATAAAGCCAATTTTCGTGGACTCCATGTCACCGAAGCTAAGGTGCTCCCCGTATGTGTCCAAGAGGATTGTCTTTGCTTGGTCGACGTCGTCCAAAATAGGAAATTCGTCAATAGCAAATTTCTTGAACGTTCGCTTTTTCTTTGGGTCATTTTAAACCCTAACGTTAATTTTCAATGGATCCATGTATTTTCTACTATTCTGCACTCACCACCCAGATACGCTACCGAGAGTAAAGAAGTTATGAATCTGAGCACTTCAGCACGCCTTTCGACATTTCGACATTTTATTCCACAGCCTCTGTTACAGCGAAATGGTCATAGTTTCAACACGCACTTTATTACGACTCTGATTACAACTTTGCGGATTACGGTTGCTAAAAATAAAGCAAAGTTACTAAGGAATACAAACCGGAAAGCAAAAGACAACGATGAAATAACAGTAAAAGGAAAAAACGAAGCAAAGACACTTACAAACGTTGTGTGACCTGAACTGGTTGGACGGGAAAATATCACGGTAAAACACTTGACAAAATTGATGTTAACGTCCAAAACTTAAATCAAAATGCCCCGAAATCAACGATGAAACTTACACAAATGACTTAAAAACAACGAAAATTATGCGGGAAAATCTAACAGAATATGAATGCGGTGAGCGAAAGAATGCAAAAACTAAACAAAGGAATGCACGCTAGGGAACATATTTGTTGAAGAATGTGGCCGCAACATCTGGCTCCCCTAAGAGTTTAAAAGAAACTCTTATGTTCCTAATTCTTAATTAATCTTTAAAGTTCGTTGCCCAGTTCTAAATCTCCGTGGCTCCTCTGGCTGGGATAACCCCTGGTCTTCATTCTTCTTCATTCTCCAATATCAGTACGAGCTTCTGAATGGGTCTCTCCAGAGTGGTCGTTGCCGTAGCAACCTTAACTGATCGGACTCGTCCCTTTGGGTCTGGGTGTGCATTGACAACTCGAGCCATGTTCCATCGGTTCCTTGGCAATCGATCATCGGCGATTAACACCAGGTCCCCTCTTTCAAGGTTTCTCTTCGGGCTGTTCCATTTTACTCTCTCTTGCAGGCTTTGAGCGTACTCTTTTCGCTATCTCAACCAAAAGACGTTTGACAAATACTGAACCCGTTTCCATCTTCGACGCAGATAAACATCAGTCTTCTGAAAGTTACCTGGAGGTGGCATCATGATCTTTGACTTCATTGTCAAAAGGTGGCTCGGTGTTAATGGGTCCAGATCCCCAGGATCACTTGACGGGACAGTAAGCGGATGGCTGTTAAGGATGCATTCTACCTCAGCTAACAAGGTTCTCAGAGACTCGTCATCAAGGGCGTGGCCATATTCCCGCATCAGTGCGGATAAAATGGATCGGACAGACTGTATCTGGCGTTCCCAGACGCCACCCATATGGGACGCCGCTGGGGGATTCTGTTTCCATCGGATGACCCAATCAGCATTAGAGTCTTGGCTAAGGCGTCTTTGGATGTCATCATGATCCATTTCCTCCAGTGCTTTCTTAAGCTCGGTCTGCGCTCCCATAATATTGGTTCCCTGATCTGATCTGATCTCGCGTACCGGCCCTCTTCTTGCAATGAATCATCGCAAGGCATTTATGAAAGAGTCTGTTTCTAGCGAGTCTGCGGTTTCGATGTGTACTGCTCTGCTGGCTAAGCACGTAAATAGTACCCCATAGCATTTTACTTCTTTCCTTCCTTGCTTTATCTGAAAGGGACCAAATAAATCCACACCACAATAGGTGAAGGAAGGGGCAGATGTTATCCTCTCCTCAGGCAGGTCAGCCATCTTCTGTTCACCAGTTGTTCCTCGAAGACGACATTCAACACATTAAGAAATGAAATGTCTCACAACAGAGTTCGCGTTGACTATCCAATATCGGCTTCTGAGCTCGTTCAACGTAATGCCTCTGCCAGCGTGAGCGACTTTCTTATGAGCATCGCGGATGATGAGCTCGACAATGAAACTCTTCTTTGGGAGAATTATCGGATGCTTAAAGTTTTCCGGGAACTCCTGCGAGTTACCCAGTCTACCACCAACACGAATGAGTCCATCTTGGTCCAGGAAGGGATCGAGGCGATACATGGTACTCGACTTCTTCTTTTTTTTTTTTTTGGAGTAAACATTTTATTTCACAATACAAAGAATACACTACTTACAAATCAATACGTATACTTCTTACAGTGCGGTACTTACGCTACTTACAAAACAATAGATATACTTCTTACAAACGAGTACTTACACTACTTACAATACGATACTTACGCTTATTACAAAAACAATACTTACAGAACGATACTCACACTAAACAATATTTTTAACATACTTAAACCCTTATAGCTTGTATACCAAAAGAAGGAAAGTTTAAGCTATTGTTCCAAAAGAGGGAGGAGGGGCTCCCATTTTTTGTTGTGGAGAAAAAGGTTTTTGTTCCTTCTCGCAATAAAACGTTCGATTTGATACGTTCTCTTACATTTTTCTAAAAATAGACTAATGGAGAGGGCGCTGTATTGTAGATTTCATTGTATTTTATCATAGCTGTCGGCGTTGTCGATATTCTAGAAATAAGATTATCATAGACTGATCTAGCTTGGACCTTTTCTATATCTACTTTCTTCCCTTCAAGAAATAATGAGAATCTAGTGAGATCAACGAATTCTTCATTTGAAGGGCCAGGAGTCTCATTCGTTTTTAACACTCTGCGCCATTCTTTCGGAAGGGCATAAGCTAGACTAAAAAGCAGAAAATGGTCGACAGGTGAAAGAATTGAGCGAAGTGGTTCCCTGATTTCTCTTAGAGAACCATTCGAGTCAACAAGGTCGCGAATCGTTATCAATCCGGACTTAATCAGCTTTTGGTTATAAACTGAACGAGATTCGATACAAATATATTTGTTGTTCCACAAAACTTGATTAGATATCTCGGTACACGAGGAAGGAATGTTATGATTTAAGGACGACCATGTCAAAATACATTCTCTGTAGAAGTCTGGAAGGATTAAAGATAATTTTGAATAATCAAAATTACATTGAAACAAGAATTCCACCTTGTCATCCACAGAGGGACCACGTGAGAGATAGCATTGCGCCTGCGTGAACTCAGTGCGTTGTTGCCTTCGTGGTTGACGGTTGTCTTTTAGTGCTGTGTCGCGAAAGTGGACTTTTCTTTTGCCTTAGAAATGTCGGCTTCGTCGTCTAAACGACCTTCGGAAGACGTTCAGCTCGAGGTTCACCCAGTACCCGGAGAAAAATCTGGAAAGCGACAAAAACAGAGCACTAAACAGGACGGGAATGTCATAACTGACTCCCGCCCAGAAGACATGACGAGCGCGCAAGCCAGCGCTCTGCAAAAAGCCATGGAAAAAGGTTTCTCACAGATGGCTGACTCTTTAACAAGTGTGTTAACAAAAACACTCGAGAAGTTTACCTATGAGGAAGAGGTCTCAGACGGTGAAACGGACAGTAATCTGTCAAAACCGTCAGTGCAAGAAGTTTTGCACCGATGCGACTTCAAAACCGCCTACTTCCAGTGGTCACCTGGATGTTGATGAGTCGGTAGATGCACTTTTGACTGATGCCAAGGAACCTGGCACCGACAAACAGTCTGACAAAGGCGAATCACTTGGTGATTTCCTTAAAGCGGTGAAAAATGACCTCCGGTCCGAGGAAAAGGGACCTCCCATTCATGAAGAGCTAGCAAAAATTGTGACGCGCCTCGTTCGCGACGGCATGCTCGAAGATAAGCTTCAGGACAAGCTTAACAAGTACCCGCAACCGGAAAACTGAGGGTTTGACAAGGGTTCGGGTCAACCAACTGATATGGGACAACCTCAGTCCTGGTATAAGGTCTCAAGACCTAAAATTTCAAAAAGTACAAACATCTCTCGTCAAAGGCATGACAGCCCTTGCTCGCGTTGCTGACGCCATCTTGAAACGTGTCAATGAGATGAATGGCGGGAAAGCGCTCGCCCAAGAGGCAATCGATAGCCTTTCTCTTTTGGCTCATGCAAATACCGAGCTCAACACTAGACGAAAAGAGCTGATAAAGACTGACCTTCATTCGGATTAAAAACACCTTTGCTCGGCGTCTACAACTGTAACCGACGAACTCTTCGGAGAAGACCTGTCCAAACAGGTCAAAGACATCTCTGAAGTAAACCGGGTTGGCCGGAAAGTCACATCCACAGTTCATCATAGGACCCAAAGTCAGCCTCATTTTGGATACAAATTTCAATCCTCCAGTGGCAGAGGAAAATTCTTTCGAGCGAGAGGAAACCAGAAGCATTTTTTTGGCTGGCGACAGACCGCAAATCGCGGTCAACCAAGCCAGAGTCCAGTGAATCACAAGCAGAAGACTCAAATTCAAAGGAAGTAAACAAAAGTTCAGAAGACTTACCAGAGGTAAGTCAGAATGTATGCCTTACTGAATCAGAACAAACGGTAGGTAGATTGAAATTATTTCTCCCTGAATGGCGAAAACTTACTTCCGACTCTCAGATTCTTAAAACAGTGAAAGGTTTTAATGTTGAATTTCTTGATTGTCCTCCTACGCAACTGACTCCTCCTAAAGAAATTCAGTCTAATTTTAACGAAAAAGACATTGTTCAAACAGAAATAGAAAAACTCATAGGAAAGGGGGTCATAGGCAAAAGTCAACATTGTCCAGGACAATTTCTCTCAACTATTTTTCTTCGAAAGAAGAAGACTGGAGGATAAAGGCTAATTCTAAATTTGAAGAACTTAAATCAATATATTAAGAATCATCACTTCAAAATGGAAAGCCTGAACTCAGCAGTCCTGCTTATGACACCTGGGTGTTTTATGGCATCGGTGGATTTAAAAGATGCCTATTACTCGGTCCCAGTCAATGAGAGTTATCAAAAATATTTAAAATTCTCCTGGCAGGGGGAATTATTTCAGTTTACCTGCCTTCCTAATGGGCTTGCATCTGCCCCCAGACTTTTTACTAAATTACTTAAACCGGTTTACTCCAATTTGAGACAAATGGGTCATGTCAATGTAGGGTACATTGATGATTCATATCTTCAAGGGCCTTCATTTGATGATTGCAATAGCAATGTGCATGACACTGTTCAACTCTTCACCAAAGTGGGCTTTATTGTAAACCAGGAAAAGTATATTCTTATTCTAACTCACGAGTTAACCTTTTTGGGATTTATTTTAAACTCTGTGAACATGACAGTGAGACCTACACCAGAAAAGGCTGACAAACTTAAAATCAGATGCTCAGCATTACTGTCCAAAACACATGCCTCCATTCAAGAAGTTTCTGAGGTGATAGGCTTAATGGTCTCTATGTTCCCTGGTATTGAATATGTCCAACTGTTTTATAGAAGTCTTGAGATAGACAAAATCAGAGCTTTGAAAGAAAACAAAGGGAACTTTAACTCAATGATGACATTATCAGTTACATCAATTGCCGACCTCAAATGGTGGATCAACAATATTGATAGTTCATTTAAGCCAATATCCCATGGGGACCCCTCACTTTCCCTGTATTCAGATGCATCTAAACAAGGATGGGGGGCAGTGTGCAATGAAGCTAGAACAGGGGGTCGTTGGACAGAAACTGAGTCAGAACTTCACATCAATGAACTAGAAACATTAGCTGCCCTTTTTGCATTGAAATCATTCTGCTCTTCCATGGCAAATAGTCATGTGAATATCTACATAGATAATACCACTGCTGTAGCTTACATTAATGCAATGGGTGGAACACAGTCTATGCGATGCAATAAGGTAGCACGTGATCTCTGGACCTGGTGTATTCTAAGGAATCTTTGGGTAACTGCCATTTCCCTACCAGGCAAAGAAAATATTGATGCAGACCACGAATCTAGAACATTTAATGATAACACTGAATGGACTCTCAATGACAATACTTTTGATGACATTATTGCACTCTATGGCAAGCCATCTATTGATCTGTTTGCATCTAGGATCAATAAAAAAGTGCCCCGTTATGTGTCATGGAAGCCAGATCCCGAAGCCCAATTTGTTGATGCCTTCTCTCACACCTGGTCTCATGAACAATTCTATGCATTCCTTCCTTTTAGTCTACTTCTTCGTTGCCTTCAGAAAATCGAAAGGGACTCAGGGGAAGGGATCATGATTGCTCCACTCTGGCCGAGCCAACCTTGGTTTTCAAAGTTGCTACACCTGTTGGTGGACACGCCCCGATTGCTACCAGTGACAGAGGATACTCTCTACCTTCCAAGCAAGCCCAGTCACCCACATCCTATGGGGAAAAAACTGAAACTGATTGCATGCAAGTTATCGGGGAACTCATCACAAAGCAGGGAATTTCAGCAGAAGCTGCCCAGGTTATCCTCAAGTCATGGAGAAAAGGGACGTGCAAACAGTACCAATCCTATTACAAGAAATGGCTTGACTTCTGTTATCAAGGACAGATAACTGCAGATTGTCCCTCTTTAGGCCAAGTTTTAGAGTTTTTGTTGACTTTATTTAATGAGGGTCTCAGTTATAGTAGCCTAAACACTGCTCGCTCTGCCCTTTCATCAATACTCCACTCAATAGATGGGTTTCCCTTTAGTAAACACCCACTAGTTATCAGATTTCTTAAGGGAGTATTTGAGTCACGTCCTGCTATGCCTCGTTATACAGCTGTTTGGGATGTTAACCAAGTTCTCAATTATTTAAAGACATTGTCTCCAGTAAATGAGATTTCTCTCAAAAGTTTAACTCTTAATCTTACAATGTTGTTAGCTTTAGTTACTGCCCAAAGAGGGCAATCATTATTTCTTTTACGAGTTGAGTCAATGATCGACAGTGGATCATCTGTTGTATTCAGATTGCAAGAGCATGTTAAACAGTCTAAACCAGGGTCCAAGGCCATGGTCATTGAGCTTCATTCATTCACAGACCCACGACTCTGTGTTGTGACCATGCTTCATGAGTATTTAGCTAGAACAAAGCCTCTTAGGGGGACCCATTCTCAACTTTTGCTAAGTTATGTTAAACCATATGGGCCTGTATCTAGAGACACAGTAAGCCGTTGGGTTAAGTCTGTCTTACAAAGTTCAGGCATTGATGTAAGTGTTTTTAAGCCGCATAGTACTAGATCAGCCTCTACTTCTAAGGCTAAGCTGAGTGATGTTCCTTTACCAGATATTCTTGACAAGGCTGGTTGGAAGTCAGATTCTACATTTGCCAAATTCTATGACAAAAAGATTGTGGAAGACACTTTTGCAAATAAAGTTTTGCAGTGAATGTTCTTTTCCTGTGTGGAATTGTTTATTTTTCAGCCCTGTGCATCTGTCTTTGAAATCTCACGTGGTCCCTCTGTGGATGACAAGGTGGAATGCAAAAGTTGAACGAGACTTACCAAAAGTTGAAGTTCGACTGGAATTCCACCTTGTCATCAATCACAGAGGGATTACGTGCCCACCCTTGGACCCAACCCTGTATACTTGACTACGATGCACATGGCTGGTGCTTTAAAGACTAAGTTCACGCAGGCGCAATGCTATCTCTCACGTAATCCCTCTGTGATTGATGACAAGGTGGAATTCCAGTCGAACTTCAACTTTTGGTAAGTCTCGTTCAACTTTTGCATTTTCCTCCCACCTTCTTTAAATAAGATTCCAAAATAAACTTCCAGCTAGGTATGGTAGGAGCAAGATACTTCTTAATACAAATTATTCTTTTGGCGGCAATCATCGAATCTAAGTCTGGCATTTTGAGCCCACCTTTTTCAAGTGGACTAATTAACACATTGCGTTTAACCTTATCGTTACCTTTCCAAATAAAGGAATAAAGTAGGGTGTTTATTTTCTTTATGAATTCTTTTTTATTTGAGATCATCGCGAGCCTATATAAAATCTTCGGTAGCGCAAAGGATTTGATGACTTGTATTTTGCCTATTATTGTGAGGCCTCTCCAGCCCCAGCCTTTAAGCATATCTCTCAAAGATTTCTCAATTGATTCAAAGTTCAGCTTGTAAAAAAGTAAGTTATTGTAGGTGAAGTGAACCCCCAAGATTTTGATGGATTTTTTAATCTCGATTGTTCCCAAATCTAAGCTATTTGATGCGTTATTTCCAAGTAGGAGTGTTTCCGTTTTGTCTTGGTTAATCATCAGTCCTGAATATCTACCGAATATTTTGATAACGTCTAGGAGAATTATGCGTGATTGTTTATCGCGAACGAATGATGTCATGTCGTCTGCAAAGGTGACTAATTTTATTTCATTTCCATCCACTTTAATCCCCTTTATCCGAATATTATTACGGATAGAAATTGATAATAATTCAAGAACTATGATAGAGATGGTGAGAGTGGATCGCCTTGCCGGACACCTCGTTTAATGCGGAAACTTGGAGTAAAAAACCCATTGTTGGCTACACAGCTCGTTATGTCTTTATAAAAAGTCTTTATCCATTTTATGAAGGATGCGCCGAAACCAAATAATTCAAGCGATCTAAGCAGAAAGTCCCAGCCCAGTGAGTCGAAGGCTTTTTCAAAGTCTATGGCGGTCATTATACCTTGGTACCCCTTCAATTCCGTGAACTCCATAATATCATTTATTGTTCTAACTGCGTCAAAAATTGTTCGTCCTTTTACAAAAGCATTCTGGTCGTATTGAATAATGTGTGGTAACACTTTTTCCAAACGTTTAGCAATAGCTTTCGAGCCAATTTTAACGTCTACATTTACGAGGGATATTGGTCTCCAGTTTTTAATAAATCTTCGATCTCTATCTTTTTTCTCTATCAGGGTTATGACCGCTTCTTTTTGTGAGTTAGATAGTTCTCCATGGATGTAGGCGTAATTTAGGGAGTCTACCAGAAGGGTGCCAACTTCGGGCCAGAAGAATTTATAAAACTCTACAGAGAGACCGTCATTAACAGGAGTTTTGTTGTTCTGGAATGTTGAGAACACTTGAAAACATTCGGAGTATGTCAATTGACCATCACATCTTTCTTTCATAGCTTCATCTAGTTTAGGAATTGCTGCGGGGTTTGCAAAAAAGGGACAATCCGTTAAATCAGTTTGAATGTCTGGTTCGACATTATAAAGATCTGAATAAAAACTGTAGATTTCCTTTAGTATAAGATTTGCATCGGTAGTTTCTATTCCGTCAGGCTTTTGAAGTTTCCTAATGCAGCTTTTCTTTTTGTTATTATTTTCTAAGTTAAGAAAGTATTTTGAATTTCTTTTGCCTTGTTCGTACCAGGTGGCTCGTGAGCGAATTATTGAACCTCTCACAATATAATCAAATTCCCTTTCGTACTCCATCTTAATTGCTTCTAAGTTAACCAAATTTTCTGGAGTCGGTGCTTCTGCAATTATTTCTTCGCGCGTTTTTAGTGTATCTTCAATGGTTTTCATCTTTGCTTTCCTTTCGCGAGCTTTCAATTTGCTGTATGTTATACTTTCTTGTCGTATCTTATATTTAATCCAATCCCACTTCACTCTTAAATATTTACAGAATTCAATTTCTTCTAACCAGATTGGATAGTTGTCTCGTATATTCTGGACGTATGTGGGATCATCTAGGAGGCTATTGTTAAATTTCCAAAATGATGGGCCGCGAGGGAGGTCCGCTAGGCTGTCGATCTCAAGAACGATAGCAGCATGGTCTGTTTTGATTGCAGATACAATATCCGTTTTGGCAACATCATCTTGAAGCAGATCACTTATTAGCCAATAATCGAGACGTCTTTGAATAATTGGGCTTTCTTGACGCCAAGTAAATTTTTTGCTGTCTGGGTTGCGAACTCTCCAAATGTCTACTAAATCGTATTCCATTATAATGTCTTCTAAGAATTTGACCGATTCTTTGAGAGTTGTGTTCCCACCTGAGCAATCTAAAGTGGGCTGCAAGGCAACATTAAAGTCTCCACCAATTAAAAGTTTATAGTTTTGACATAAACAGAGTCAGCCAATGTTTGAAAAAATGAAGATTGTTTTGAAGTTGAATTTGGCGCGTAAACTTTAATCAGAAGAAAGGGGAGACTTTGAATAGTAGCTTCTAGAATAAGACTCCTGCCTTCATCGTCAGCACGCATTGATTTAATTTTAAAATCTAGAGACTTTCGAATGAGAATAGCTACACCTCGACTATGATTAGAACCGTGTGAGAAAAAAGATTCACCAGGCCATTGTTTTTTCCATTGATTGACTACATCATTCGTGCTGTAGGTTTCTTGAAGAAAACAAATATCGGCATTCTGTTTAATTAACCAATTGAATATTGCTTTCCTTTTTTCAAATGAACGGATGCCTCGAACGTTTAGCGAGATGGCTTTAAATTTTAAATTGTTGTGGTCTCCTGCACTCGACTTCTTGATTTCAGACTTCGCCTTCGCGAATTGGCGGTCGTTCTTGGAGTCTGCTCGTTGAATCTTCTGTAAGGCTTATATTTCTGTGGGAAACGCACCACCCTGCAGAAGTTTAAGAATGGTCTTCTCAGCTCTATCCAGCTCTTCTACTCTCAATGGCTTGACTTTAACGTTAGTAGCGCGTCCAACTCCGTTTGCAGTAATGCTTTGTTTAGGCTTGAGACGGAGTATCCAGGCAATGGATCTCTTCAGCCGGTGCCATTCGGAGAATCGGGTAAGTCTCGTCAGGAAGTTTGCGTTCCCACTGACGTCCGTGGTGTGCACGAGAATCCTTTTAACTTCAGGATCGTCGACGGAGATATCGTTTAGGCCACAAGGGGGCTGAGGCCACTGACTCTCAAGTAGCCATACGAACTTCGGACCCGTTATCCAACGATGCTGATCGGATAGCTCGGACCATTAAGACCACGTGACGCATCATCTGCTGGGTTTAGTTTGGTCTCAACGTACCTCCACTGGTGAGTGTGTGTCGCGTCTCGTATCGTCTGTACGCGATTCGCCACAAAAACGTGAAAGCGCTTCTTTTCATTGCGTATGTAGCTTAACACGGTTGTACTGTCCGTCCAATAAAGCTTGCTCTCAACAGGTTCATCTAATTCCCTGGCGATCATTTCTCCCACCCGAACTGATACAGAGGCTGCGGTAAGCTCCAGACGTGGGATTGTCATAGTCTTAACAGGAGCAACATGAGCCTTCCCCATAAGGAATGCACAATGGATATCACCTCTCTCGTTCTCCATTCTAAGGTAAGACACTTGACCGTAACCAGTTGCGCAAGCATCAGAGAAACTGTGGATCTGTCTCGAAACGACGGTGCCAAAGTTCACGGGCTTAAGATATCGTTCCATGGAGAATTGTTTGAGAGCAGGCAATTGGCTTCTCCAATTCTCCCAACGTACGCAGTACTCTTCGCCAATCTCGTCGTCCCAACTTAGCTTCGTACGGCACAAATCCTGTAATATCTTCCTTCCGACTAACAGAAAGGGTGCTGCTATGTCCAGGGGGTCGTAGACTGATGATATGGTTGACAGTATTCCTCTGCGTGTTACTGGCTGGTCTTTGACAACGATTCTGAAACCAAACATGTCTGACTCGATTGCCCATTGGACACCAAGAGCTCTCTCAACTGGATAGCAATCATTTCCTAACTCCAACGATTTAACTTCTTGGGCGCGCGCTTCTTCCGGGATGCTTTCAAGAACGTTCTTGCTGTTACTGACGAACTTGGCCAAATTAAACCCTCCATATGCACAAGCACAACGAACACCACGTATCCTGTTGATAGCAGTATCTTCTGTCTCTTCAGAACGAAGACAGTCATCAACGTAGAAATTCTTTCGCAGAACATCTGCGGTTTCTGCACTCACAATCTTTTCTGAGTCATCAGCTGTTCTAAGTAAGGCGAAATTCGAACAGCTCGGCGAGGAGACTGCGCCAAACAAGTGGACGTTCATCTGGTACTCTTCAACATTTTGTGTTAGGTCACCATCAGGCCACCACAGGAGGCGAAGGAAGTCTCGCTGACCCTCAGGCACCCGGACTTGATGGAACATTGCATCAATGTCACTCATAAATGCGATCGGTTCTTGGCGAAATCTTGTAAGAACACCCACAAGTCGATTCGTAAGGTCTGGTCCTTGTAGCAACTTGTCGTTCAGCGATATACCTCCGAATCTGGCGCTACAGTCGAACACCACCCTTATCTTGTTCGGCTTTTTGGCATGGTAAATGCCATGATGGGGAATGTACCAAACTTGACCCGTTTTTGCAGGAATAAGATCGGACGGTACTTTCCGAGCAAAACCCTTGGCAATGATGCTGTTCATAAAGTTAACATAGTCCTTGTAAAACTTCTCACTCTTAACAAGCTTCTTCCTTAACCAGCGTGCTCTTTGAAGGACTTTCACCCTGGAAAGGAAGGGGGATTGCATAATGACGATCTTCCGTGTGACGAATTCCCAGGCTGACTATCCTTAGAAACTCCTTGTCTTCTCGTGAATGTTCTTGCTTTTTGTCGTCAGTTCGTTCACTGAAGTCCAGTTCGAGCATCTTATTCAGTGCTTGTGGAGTGACGATCTCTCTAACTTTGCTCTCTACCATAAAGTGGTGGTCAAGGTGTCTACCTGAACCGACGTCCTTTGCAGCAACTCTATGGCAACTGACAGTCAGATGTTCCGTGCCGCACATGTACAGAGGGCCCACTATTGCCCATCCAGCAAACGTCTTGATTGCAAAAGGACCACCATCTTCACTTGCTAATACGTCTGTTGGTTCGAGAGCTTTCGGGCAGTTTGAGGCAATTAAGAGGCCGATCCTAACATCAGGTAACCGTGAAGGCAAGTCTTCAGCTATGCTTCTGAGATGTTTCCAACGATAGGCAAGCTCAGGCGTAGGCACGTTTTTGGGCGTAGAAAGTTCCTCTTTAGTGAAAATCTTCGGCAGCTGTATGTGATTCTCGCCTTTCAAGTCTGTAACGACTAATCCATTCACGACTTGAGAGTCGTGCAACTTTGTACCGTTGACAGTCTTAACTATCAGCTGTGTATTCACGCCATTTACCCTTAAAGTGGCCGCGATGTCGTCAAGAACGAACGTACCGGTACTACAGGTGTCCAGCATGGCGTAAGTAAGGACTTCACTTTCAGCAAATTTCAGCCTAACGGTAACGATGGGAACGGCGGCAATCGTTTCTTCGGTACCTACAGCGTTACAAAGAGCTTCTTCCACCTCCGTATGAGCATTCGAAGCATGATCCTTTGGTTGTGGAGCAGGGGGGCTTAGCTGCTTGGAGGCCTTCTGATTGAGGGTGAAGCTATCATCATGCATTCCCGTTGGATGTCGACGTGAGCAGCTCTTGCAGGACGTTCGCTGGGCACAACCGTGGGCTCTATGCCCAGGACTGTACCAGGCAAAGCAAAGTGATTTCTCCTTTAGAAACTCCTTCCTTTGTGGTAAGGTTTTCTTTAAGTATTCTTGACAATCGTCCAAGTCATGAGTCTTGTTACAGAACTTACAGAGACCAGTGGGGGTGCGTGAGCCAGACTCTTGGTCAGCGGTTACCTCTGTTGCGTGAGTGGAGGCGTGATGTGAAGTGTCAGACGTTTTAGACTTGCTAGAGCCTTTGCCTTTGCCTTTACTAAAGCGATCAGGTCGATCTGAGGAACCATCCAGACGACGGAACGCTTCTCGCGAGAAGACTGGGTCGGTCGCAATTCCCGCTTCCGCATTTACGAAATCCACGAAGTCGCCAAAGGAGGGGATCGCTCCACCCTTCATTCTGCTTTTATTTGCTTCTCGGCGCCATCGGTCTTGAAGTGTAAATGGAAGCTTAGTAACCATGCTTTGCAAATTCTGAGGATGGTTGAGGATAGACAGGAAGGTTAGAGTCGACATCGCGCTCCGGCACTGACTAAGGAAGATGGAAAATCTGTCTTATGCCAGCTCATCTCCTGGACGGATGCAGGGCCACTCATTAATCTTCTTAAGATAGGCGTTAGATGTCTTGTAAGGGTCCCCATACTTCTCATTTAGGAGCCTTTTGGCCTTTAGATAGCCGCTTTGTCTATCAAGGTGGAGACATCCTTTGATAAGGCCCTTGGGCTCTCCGTTTAAGTATTGCTCTAAGTATTGTAGACGGACATCATTGGCACTGACTTTAGCTTCTACTTGCGACTCAAAACTTCTTATGAATGTAAAATACTCCAAGGGATCGCCACTAAACTTGGTCAGTGTCAGTGAAGGCAATAAACTATGTTGTTGCTGCTCCGCTAGCAATTCTGTTAATCTGTTTTGTTGCTGAAGGACATCGCAGAACTGCCTTGTACTCTTTCGGATATCGGCCATGCATGGTTCGCTAGGGAGGGGTTCTTGCTTCGGTCGCACTACTGGTTCTGTATTCTGCTTGATATCGGCGACATGAAATTCAGGTGCTAAAGGATTCAGACTTGGATGCTGCATTGGCTCGGGAGGGGTTTGAATCACAGGAGCACCATATTGCTCAGCAATAAAGTTTACATTAGTCCCAGTGTTTAATGATACAGTTGGAGCGGTGTAAGTGCTTGAGACAGTCGGATAAAACTGCCCGGAAAAAGTAGATCCTTGTACAGAAGAGGCTTTTAAAGGCGGCTCTCCACGAACACTTTTTGCCACTTTCCATTTCTGCGAATACACCCTCGCACACGCGAGCGACTGCTAATTGTTCTTCGAGGCGTAACTTCTCGACCTTCTATTCCATCTCCTTCCGTTTTTCCAGCATAGCTACTCTTGCCATTAACTCGGCGGCTTTGGCCTTTTCTTTCGCTCTGCTTGTAGCGATTGATCGGCTAGAAGATCTAGAAGACGCTTGTGAACGACGCGATGTTGTAGAATGTACTGAGCCAACTTGAGATCTAGTTTCCAAACTATGTTCGATGGTTTCTTTAGCAGAAGCAATCCAGCGTACAGCTTTCTCTATAAAATCGTTAATCCTTTCACTCTGTTCGATATACCAAACGTTCGCAACGTTAAATTCATTTTCAGTCTCAAGATCTTCCAAAAGTGCGGCGGCACTTGTCTTAAGTTCTTCCACGGTAATACGAAATGAAGTCAGATTCCTTTCCACAACATCCACATTTTCTTCGTTAGTTACAAAGAATCGATTTCCTTCATCTGACGTAGCACTCTTACTAACAGATTGACAGTCTGTCCATCGAATGTGGGCGATGAATGCCTTTCCTTTCTCGGTGCACTACCTTCGCCTTGTTACTCCGATTGCTTGAGCAGCATCTGCGAGATTCAAACTGTCGCTTTCCGTTCCAACTTGTTCACGAATCTGATGGCTCCCGTTTTCCTCGATTGGATCCATAACGTTTCAACGAATGTTACAGCGAAATGGTCATAGTTTCAACATGCACTTTATTACGACTCTGATTACAACTTTGCGGATTACGGTTGCTAAAAATAAAGCAAAGTTACAAGTTACTAAGAAATACAAACCGGAAAGCAAAAGACAACGATGAAATAACAGTAAAAGGAAAAAACGAAGCAGACACTTACAAACGTTGTGTGACCTGAACTGGTTGGACGGAAAAATATCACGGTAAAACGCTTGACAAAATTGATGTTAACGTCCAAAACTTAAATCAAAATGCCCCGAAATCAACGATGAAACTTACACAAATGACTTAAAAACAAAGAAAATTATACGGGAAAATCTAACAGAATATGAATGCGGTGAGCGAAAGAATGCAAAAACTAAACAAAGGAATGCACGCTAGGGAACATATTTGTTGAAGAATGTGGCCGCAACAGCCTCAATAAAATAGTGATCAGGCACACTTTAGTATCACCTCCCTAACGAAAATCGTGATTTTCGCACCAACTAATGCGCAAGAAATTATCAACGATGTGCGAAAGGCGAAACAATACTAATAAACATTTGACAGAAACCATTGTATTTTTTCTTTGAAGAATATGCGTCCTCTTGTATTCTGTCATCACCTTTTTGATGAGTACACAGAAGACATATATTGTATATATGTATCCCTGAAGTAGCAATGTTTTTGAAAACCAGTGTGTGTGTAAATATATAAATATATATATATATATATATATATATATATATATATATAATATAAACAATCACAAACTGGAAAATTCGACTTTGCCGATATTTCGTCTTTATTACAAAAGACTTTATCAGGGCAACTGATTTACAGCTGTTAAAACCGTTACTAAATACGCGTTAGATGATGCGAGACGCTAATGTTACAATACAGTTCAATATGCACGCGCACTATCAAGCGCGCGCGTTACAACAATATAGCGGAAATAATTCTAAAATACATCTTTTCTAGGGTTCCTACTACAAAAGAAGTCGTCACTATTCAAACCCTGTGGGTAAATAGACCGAGGCCGGTAAGCCCCCTGGGCCTCTCGCTCCCTAAGGTGTTGTTCCACTGTACATTTATTAATTAGCTGAATTCTAACATCATCCAAACCATTATGATCCAACTGATTGAAATGCTTATAGACAATATCATCCTTTGACTTAATATCAGCAGATAGCCTTCTGTGTGCATTAAGTCTACATTTATGGTTATTAAACTTCTACATCACTGTCATTGATGGCATCTATTTCCACTGCCAAAAATAAATTGAAATAAAACTAACATTGAGTAACTTGCGGCTCAATTTCCAAATTATAATAAAACATTTTAATGGGTATACACAATTATTGGAAAGCCAGTAGTTCTTATCCCTCTTGGTGAAGACATGATTAATTGTAAAATTAAACGAGACTTACCTGTAAGTTGAAGTTTGATATAGATTCTATCCCATCATCACGAAGTGTAAAGGGATCACATGAGATTGCACCATCCAATCCCAGAATTTAAATTTGAGAGAGTGAGCAAATGCGACACAAAAATTGGTCATAAAAATCTGGGTGGGTCCAGACAGAGGATACACAGGGTGGGCATGTCATCCCTTTACACTTCGTGATGATGGGATAGAATCTATATCAAACTTCAACTTACAAGTAAGTCTCGTTTAATTTTACAATTCTATCCCATCATCCTCAGTGTAGGGATCCCATGAGATGTTGCGAGACAGCATTTGTGAACCCAAATTTGTGAACTCAACAAATTTAATGACCAGCAGAACTATCAAAACAGTAAAGACTGTATGATCATACATGTCATAGAACTACAGTGTTGACAATGAAGTATTTAAAATAGTAGCAGCATAAGTGCCCTGTTTGTGCACCTCTTTCTGATAATATTGCGCAAAAGTACATTCACTGGACCAACCTGCTGTGCGAAGAATGGTTGCCAGAGGGACACTTGCCTGAGATGCAGCCGAGCTAGATGCTGCCCTAATGCTGTGTGGTTTAAAGCGAGTCAGGTCAACCCCTGCGAGACCTAAAGTGGTTTTAACCCAGCGTGAAATTGTACTTTTACTAACTGACTTATAAGGTCTTACAAAACTGGTAAATAGGTTTGTAATCTCGCCCCGAAGAGGTTTTGTCCGAGTTAAACATTGTTTAACAACTGAAACTGGACAAAGTTGTTGATCAGGAGAATAAACTGGAAATTCAAGTTCATGGAGATGATGACCTGGCCTGGTTTGTTTCAACTAATCTCCTATAGAAACTTTAACAATGGAATCACTAATAGTCATATTACGAATATCAAATAAATGAACAGTTTGTATCCTCTGGGCTGATAAGAGGGTTAACAAAGTCATAGTTTTAAAAGTCAACATTTTAAGGTCCAGTTTTCCATTTGGAGATAGGCTTCTGAGAAAACTGAGCAGTAAAACTGGATCCCAGGTAACTGTGTATCGTGGAAGGGAGGGCTTCTCTTGAAAACCCCCTTTCATGAATTGTTTGGTAAGAGGTAATTCTCCAAAAGGAACTCCAGCTTGAGGAGGTAGTACTTGTGACAAGGCAGACCTGGCAGTGTTGAGTGCGCTATAGCCTAAGCCCTGTTCCAACAACTCAGCCAAGAAATCCAAAGCCTTAACGGAAGAAACTGAGCAGGGATCAAAACCCCTTTTACTGCAAAACCTGTACCACTGTTTTAAGATAGACCTGGTATTGTTTTTGAGTGGTTCCTCTCCAGGAGTTGAGGATAACTGCTGAAGCTTTCTCTGAAACTCCTCTTGTTCGCAAAGAATCCCGGACAACTTGCATTCCATTAATTTTAGCTTGTTGTGGAGTGGAGTACTTTGACAATTCGGTGAGAACATTGTCCTCATCGTCTGCTGGTTTTTCTGGCGTCTTGTCCTTGCTGACAAGCTTTTGGTACGCCTCGTCCATGTTTACTGACTCAAGCTTGTCATCACCATCGTGTTCATCAGCGTCTGATTCGCTGAGTTCATCTCTTTTCCTTTTCCGGGATGTACCGCTCCCAGAGGAATGCATAAATTCTTTCACAGTCGATACCATGTCGGTAATCGCTGTCCCTAACGAGGCTAGAGATGTTGTTTGTTGGTCTTGGAGTGTTTTAAGGCCTTCCATGACCGCCTCATTTTTGGTGTGCGAGGGAGCACATGGTTTGCTTGTAGCAGAAACCTTCGGCAACGTGGCCTTTCGTTTGGAACTGCTCCCTTTTGAAACCCGTGGTTTGGGTGCAGTTTTTTCACTCTTCAGCTCACCCAGTGGGTCAAGTGATTCAGCAGAGTTTAAATCCTCCAGATCTTCCGAATGAAGTTCGTTGTCTTTGTTGGTATCCGACATTTTGAAGTCTCGGCGTGGAGCCGTTCAAATACCGTGTGTTTGTTGTCGACGAAGAAGAACGGGAGAAAACCGTGATAGCCGAGGTCGGATTTTGTGCTTTCTAAGCGTTCGTTGAGCAAAAATCGCCAATTTTTGCTAATATTTTGAAGAGTTGAATTCGTACACGTTTGCTATCGAAGCGGGAAAGGACGTGCATTGAAGTCTGGGATTGGATGGTGCAACCTCATGGGATCCCTACACTGAGGATGATGGGATAGAACTAACTATAAATTTTACATGTGCACATCTTGACGTGAGTGTCATAAAAAGCAAAAGCAAAGGAAATACCCCCGCCAAACAAAACCAAGGCAAACTATCCGAATGTAACCAATCAATCAGAACCATAATCAAATACATAAAGCCACTGCCCAGAAGCTGCAATTTGTTTCGGTTTTAATTTGAATTGATTTAATTTTGGGCTCCAAGCAATCATAAAATTACTATTACTATGACACAATTCAGGGTACTATTAACTTACCATCTAAACTAATGCCACTGTCATTCAGTTCTGCTACTTTCCGTGCGGGTGGGGTCAGTGCTGCTACGTTATGGGCGGGTGGGGCCAAGGGAGCTCTGTTCTGCAGTGCAGGTGGAGCTGTGTTCTCTGCAGGTTCAACCAGTGCAGCTGTGTTCTGTGTAGGTGGGGCCAGTGGAGCTGTGTTCTTTGCAGGTTCAACCAGTGCAGCTGTGTTCTGTGCAGGTGGGGCCAGTGGAGCTATGTTCTTTGGAGGTACAACCAGTGCAGCTGTGTTCTGTGCAGGTGGGGGCAATGGAGCTATGTTCTTTGCAGGTGGAGCCAGTGAAGCTGTGCTCTGTGCTGGCGGGGTCATTGCAGCTGCATTCTGTGCAGGCGGAGCCAGTGGGGCTGTGTTCTTTGCAGGTACAACCAGTGCAGCTGTGTTCTGTGCAGGTGGGGCCAGTGGAGCTATGTTCTTTGCGGGTACAGCCAGTGCAGCTGTGTTCTGTGCTGGTGGGGTCATTAAAGCTGCATTCTGTGCAGGTGGGGCCAGAGGAGCTGTGTTCTTTGCAAGTGGAGCCAGTGAAGCTGTGTTCTGTGCTGGTGGGGTCATTGGAGCTGCATTTTGTGCAGGTAGAGCCATTGGAGTTGCATTCTTTGCAGGTGGAGCCAGTGAAGCTGTGTTCTGTGCAGATGGGGCTGTTGGAGTTGTGTTCTGTGCTGGTGAGGCTTGTGGAGTTGGGTTCTGTGAAGTTCGGGCCAGTGGAGCTGTGTTCTGTGCTATTCCAAATGCTTTAACAAAGATTTATTTGTTTCGTTATGATGTTATGAAACTGATTCCTGTATTGACTATTACTGTTTAAAAAATGACATGTCTAATATTAATGTTTACCCAACCAATGGAGAGGTTCTTTTTTCGCAATATAGTATTTGCCCGAAAATGTTCTGGCTCACTCCAATGAAATCAAGTTTTGATTTACTATGTTCGTCAATTAATACTAATCAATATATAATGGTAATTGAATTGAGTGGAGTGCAATTTGGTCTGAAATCATACGCGTGATTTCAAAATCGAACGAGCGCGCAGCGCGAGTTCGATTTGAAATAACAAGTATGAGTTCAGTCCAAAATTGCACGACACGAAGTTCAATTACCACTTTATTACATCCATTTTGAAATCGCATAATTTAATCGCCCAAATACAAGATTTTAGTCAGTACCAATATTTTATTGATCGAGTAGCCGGTTCGAAAAAAGCGGAACCGGAAAGGCTTTTACATCTCATTTTGTATGCAAAACAGACAGACTTAGACGTCATGTGTCAAAAACTCAGTCGAGCGTAACAAAGAAAAAACACGTTTCATTCAAGGAAATTCAAGCAGTTTCAAATTCAAGTCAGAGCAAAAACAGTCTGTACTTCAAAGTTCAATCCTCGTCGTCTGACTCAATGATGTAAGCCCTTCGTTTCTGCTGTGGTTGTGGTTGAGACTTCTCGTTGTCTTTGGAGAAGAAATTGAAGGTGCAGCCTGTGTAATTGGTGTGAAGAGCATAATGTGGGAATTGATGATGCTGCTGTCATTGACCAAATACAAACAGATCGGGAGATGCAGCCATCAAGAACAAATGATAGGAGGTACACATTCACTTTTTCAGAAGGAAGAAAGATCAGAGACATTATTAAAGACTACTTTAGTGAACAATCCTGCTAAGACATTTTGTAACTTCTGTGCATGCCTGTCAAATAGTGTCATATACAGCTTTATGTATAGCTATCTATTGTATCTGATCAAATTATTTAATGTGAAGTGTGAGTTTGATGAATTGGACATTTTTGGAAGGATAGCTGGAACTTTTGTACATTTTACCTACCAGTATGTCCAGGTTTTACATCTCTATGAGCAAGGCCAAAAGTAAAACAAAGCTGCTGTTCTTTTTCTTTACAATATGGGCATTATGTGAGAAAAGAGAAACATTGTGTAGTTTACTGAAAGAAAATAAATGTATAAAGCCTCATTGGGGCCTTGAACCACAATAAAGTTTATTTCCAAAAAAAAATTATAAAAACAATCTAAACACATCAACTACATTTGCTGAAAAAGCATTACAATAAGAGGAACAATGATATCAGTTAAATTTTTATTCTATGCTTGCAGTAACCAGAACGTTTGGAAAAGCAGCCCTGAACAGAACCCAACATTTAGGTATTTTTAGGCAATAAATAAACATTGAAGAGTGTTTTTTGCTACAAAAGCCACTCACTCTAGGAGATATGGTGTTAAATAGATAACTTGATTTCTCTTGATTTCTTTGTAACAAAACTTCAACTTTTAACCCTTGGAAGTATTCACTTGTTGAATTCCCTACAACAAAACTTCCAATTTTAACCCTGGGAAGTATTCGCTTGTTGAATTCCCTACAACAAAACTTCAACATTTGACACTCTGAGGTATTCACCCATTATATATATCATTCCCCATGAGTGTACCCATCAAAGTCAACATTGTGCTGCTCTGTATGTTCCCGGGTGGCTGACATGTGTGTGTCGGGGTAAAAGGGGGGAATTGAGACTGATTAAACCAACTGTTTGCAGTAAATCCAGGTGGCCGTTGCATTGCACTGAACATAAACTGGAGCCCTGTTGCTAGGGTCTTCTTTAACAAAGCCATTGATTTCATGGCTGCCTCTAACCCATTATCTTTTCTGGTTAGACCTTCCATCATGGCTTGCTGGAGTTCTAACTGCCTCTGCAAATGCTGAAGCAGGATGTCCTGCTTTCTTTCCTGAGTAAGTTTTTCCTGAAGTTTTTCACGCTTGTTATCAACAAGTGTCTTGAGCTCGTTTTCTACTCGATTTCGCTCCACCTTCTGAACAAGATGTATTGCTTAACACTGAGGGAGCTGGGCAACCGACAACCGGGGTGAACTCGCGCAGGGGCGACTCGCACCAGCATGACATTTTGTGGTGGTATCATGTAAACAAATGTAGAGCCATAAGAGGGAATCGGAGTGAACTCGCCCCGGCGTGAAAGTCGCCCCGGTGTCATGTAAACACCCCGTAATACACCTAAATAATCAAGGGGGAAAAATTTGATCATAGTACCACTTTAAACTCATCAGCAATAGAGGAGCTTGGGGAATGGTGCCTGAAAATGGAAGGTGGGGACACGAGTCAATCCTAGCTGAACGCATAGGGTATCCATGACAACCCTGTGAGCAACAACCATTAGGCTCCGTTACACTGAAAGAACAGTGGAAACAAAGATACCTACCTCATACTTACCATGCCAAGAGGAGGGGTGGCCCTAGAGTAAACTTAGCGAGAACTATCTGGTAGCAATGACTCGATATCCAAAGCCGAGCTGTACACCACATAAAGACCCCTGCGCATAGCCCTGGGCCACCCTGCACCAATGCCCAGGGAGCGACTGCTGGCCAGTATTGGGACACAGGGACACAGATATGAAGATATAAATTTTACTTCCTCTTGTGTTAACATCCCAATTTCCAAATAACCTAAACATGATCACAGCTTTTAAATCTGCACAACAGTAGAGAGCAAATATGAAAAAACGTTAAGGGTTTAGGGCCACCTTTTACAATGTAACCTTAATCTAAAGAATCAACTTAGAGATACACAAGGAAACTGACGTGTGTTAAAAGACCTTAAAACGGCAAGTATTTTAATACATTCAGGATATCATAAATACTGTTAAAATAATTTTGAATGTTTTTTTTTTCTGTAACATTTGACAAATAAAAGGTTGGCCCAAAGGCAGTTCCATATTGTAATCATGGTTTTTATATACAGTACCATGGAAAACCGAAATTAAAGAAACCTGAATGTGGGTGTACTGCTACCTGACCCCATTGAAATACTCTGCAAAAATGTTTAAAAATATTGTATGGGAACCAAGGGGATAGTTAAACTTTGATATGATGTTGGGAATCAACAGCCTTGGGATGTTCACTATGATTCCATCTTCCTTTATGATCTCTCAGTCACAAACTTTAACAATGGCTCAACACTTGTATAACAAACTTAACAATTATATAAAAAACCTGCAAAGATATCAACTGAAAGGGCTGAGTATGTTATGTGCAAACAACTCAGGTTGCAGTGAAGTTGCTACCCAACAGCAGTGCCTTTACGGCTGCACTGAACTTGGTTAAAGTGGAAAAAATGTTGGGAATTTTTAGTTCCATTAAACATGTTGATGCAAAAAAATTATTCACTTTCAACACAGCACACCTGAATACAACCAGGAGCCATGTTACTAGTAACAGACCGGCTATCGGTAACAAATTGAAGAAAATCTTTTAATTCGCTCTCTTTACAGGTATCGAGAAATGACATTAGCATCTGAATGGTCCTCCTTGAGGGAACACTATTATCTTCATCTGGAAAATGCAGAAGATTCTTCACAAAATCAGAAGTAACATTGCCTAATTTATCTACAAACAGATGCTCAAACATTTCTGGATACCTTTGGTTAGCACACTGTAAGTCACAAGTGACTGCACAAACATCCAGCTTGTTGGCTTCCTTTATAGGTGAAAAACATGAGTTAGAGAGAGGGAGAAGCTAAAAATTAAATACTCTTCAAAAATAAAAGATGCAAAACTAAATTAATTAATATGTAAAATATCTTTTCCCTGAAATATGGATATCCCTCCAGAAAACATGATATTGAACTATCGAAATTCCCATCGAAAAATGTAATTTGTTTTACCGTTAAGTCCCTCCGGCAACTACTGTACTTGGAAATTCTTTAAACCTCCGCTTTGGTGCTGAAATCCGTAAAACGAACCCATCTCTTTGCATTGCTAAAAACGTATATAGTTCCTCGAAGCAAGATTTTATCCCTGAAAGCTCTTCTTTTTCCACTAAAGCGGCTTCTGAGTATCCCTTAATTAGCATTCCTGTCTTGAGCAGCAAACCGCGAAAAACGGCAGGGAAATAACGACTTTAATTCTCCGCTAAACACAACAAAAGAACTAGTGTTTCCCGAGCTCACAGCTGTGTGGCCGTGCGAAAAACAAAGCCTTGCTTTCAAGATCCCGGATGTTGTTCCAACACCGCGGGCGGACGGGCACACACGCGCCCGCGAAACATTCCGCTAGCCATTACCATGAAAAATGACGGGCATAGTTCTATGAGTATGGTGCTCCGCCGGGCCTTCCGTCCTCTGGCTCTGCTGCAAACAAAATAAATGAACCTGCACACTGCAAACAAAATAAATCTGCACGCTGCAACCAAAATAAATCTGCACGCTGCAAGCAAAATAAATCTGCACGCTGCAAACTAAATAAATCTTCACACTGCAAACAAAATAAATTCGCATGCTGCAAACAAAATAAAAAGTTCTGCGCGCGCAGGAAGACGTGAAGTACTGGGACCGAGTCCTTTGGCGCCTAAATATCAAACGGTACATCAACAATATGGCGTCCAGTGAGAGCGATTTGAGGGATGCTGAAGCTGACAGTGGAGAAGGAATGGTACATGACAGTTTGCCATGGGGATCTGAAAGAGATCTCATTGAATATTATTTCAACAGGGGCCTTACGCTTACGTACAGGCATATAACACTGATGTTAGGCAAACATATAGATATGAATGAACAACACTGAAACGAAGGCTGAATAACTATGGCCTCAAAAGACTGGATGCTGTGAATGCGTAAGGGATATGTAAAGGAATATTGGAATTCCCATCGCATCAAAAATATTTTGTGCTTGATATGATGTACTTTCGTCCAGAAGAATTTGTGGGAATTGACTGCCTATTTCCAGTTTCAGACATGCTAACAGAAATGGAAGATAGGTTGCAAGAATTGGGTGTTGAAGACATTGACCCAGTCTGGGAGGAGTATTTCGAATACGTGATGGAAAAAAATTTTTCACACCCCCACCTCTATTTCTGAGCAGGCAATCTCTTTCAGAACCTTGTTCGGTTTGCAAAGGGCTAAGGATTCAGAGATTCAGAGACAAGTATTTTAGAGCGTTTTGTTTTAATGTCTTGAATTTTCATTTGCAAAACAGTACTTGAAGTCTTGTATGGTAAATTTAGGCTCTGGAGGTTGATTTAAGGGTGGGGGAGTGGGAAGGGGTGGACTTCAGCTATGGTGTCCCTTATGAGCCACCGTATTGAGCACACCAAGGAAAGTTTATACAAGATACTAACCAAACAAACTTTCCAAAATACTTTCAGTTCTGACCATTATTTCTTCAACTAGCAGGGTGGCGGAAGGCCTTTGATTTGATGATGATGTTATTTCTGTGCAGACTCCCTAGTCTAGTGGGCTTGATCGGAATAAATTATTGTATTGGGGCCTGCTTACAAGTACTTTATACATATACGTGTATGGTCATTCAACATTCAAATTCATATTAAAATTCGAGTTAAAACGCCAACATGTCTTTTTATTAGATCATATTTTTTTACATTCAGTTAAACAACCACACCACTCCCCAAGCTGATGTAACTTGATATCTCTGAACATGTAAGGAGAATCTACACAAAGGCTAATAAACTGCTTGCATCCTCATCTGACCAAAGCATTTTTAAGCCTCCATTGCCATGCGGGGAAAGCTATACCATGCAAGATATCTTGAATGGGTGTTTACTTGTTCATTTTCAAAAGTAATTTAAAACACCTATATTAGTCATGCGGGTTCCTTGACACCGTTAATTGCATCAGATGAGGATTAATATTGCTAAGTGTATGGACACGGGAAAAGAAACCCAATATATTAACTTCAACATGATAGACTGAAAAGGTTCCCATTATCGTCAAAACTGGATTAGAAAACTACTAATCAGTAGTAGCTAGTAGTAAAAAAATAACTAAAAGTAACCCTCATTTATTCATAATGGTAAGAAACATTACTTCTGCTTCCACTGATTTGTTTTTCTGTTTTCTGACAAGGGTGCAAACTCAAAATGTGCAGAAAAGGAAATCTAAACAAACTACGTACAGTAAACCATTTCCTGCCTTTTTGAACATGGCATAACTTCAAAATTTCAACAGTTTCTACATAAGGAAGATCTCTGAAGTTATATTGTAAATTGAGAATTTTTCTCAACTTAAACATATAAGCAGAACATATTGATAACCATGTTTATGGTAACCCAAACCCATAATCCTCAAAAATGTCTCCATGAAATTAAAGGCAAATTCATAACTGTTACAAGTATACCTCTTGTTCACTGGTATGACGGACCTTACGATCCGACGATGGCGGACATTTGTGATGGCAGGCGGAAGAGAAATTATCAGAAGAGTTACTTCTGGTTGCCGTCGTTCGAAATCTCCTGCCGTAGCGGGCTTGTCTACGACATGAAGAAGGCTATTTTGCCGTCGCGTCTAAAACGTGAGTAAATTAATGTATTTTAAGTTCAACTGGAGTGATTGTTTTTCATTCCGTCGATAGTCAACGAACATTTAATCTTATTATACCATGTTTGTTGAATATTCGAGTAAATAAGAACGATTTTCAAAGAAATTTTAGCGTTTGTTGAACTGCTCGTCAATCAGATTGTTTGCGGTTGAAAAACACTACAAAAAGAAATTACTTAAATTAAGGGGAAATACTACTAAAATTTGCGTCAGATGGTTAAGGAACACTTCCCTTAAAATGAGGTACCCTGATAGTCCTCATTTCAAGAAAATGCGCTCTTGAATTAAGAATCTATTCTGCTACTTTAAGCTTACTATTGTTGCTAAAATGAGGTACCCTGATAGTTCAAGGCAATGCACTCTTGAATTAAGAACCTATTCTGCTACTTTTAAGTAATTACCTTTCTAAAAATGAGGTTCCTGACAGTTCTTATTTCAAGGAATTGTACTCCTGAATTAAGAACCTTTTCTGCTACTTTTAAGTAACCATCTTTTCTCATCCAAGGCAACCTGGTACCCTTATTGTAGGGAATGCACTCTTGAATTAAAAACCGACTTTTCTACTTTTAAGGAAACACCTTCCTAAATCAAAGCTTCCTAATATCCTAATTTTATGGAAATGGCCTTTGAAATCACCCTTGTTTTCAGGAGTAAAGAACTTCGTTTCCAGGGGAACACCTGCTTATTTTAAGTAATTTCACAAAAAAAGCCCACCCAAAAAATGACTGTACTATTCACATTCATGGGCATATAGTTGTTTTCAAAAACATGAGTGATAGAAAAGGGGATGCCTTTTGTTTTAAGTATGTCTAATCCTCTTAAGAAATTAAAATAATTAAAACAAACACAAAACACTATTTTCATAAAACTGAAACTTCTTTAATCAGAGAACAATTAAACAGTACAAATTATTCCTAAATATCTGTATAAGCATGGTTTGAGAACATCATAACTTACTTCAAATGGCACTATCAATTCACAACATAAACAAAATTGGTAAAGGTAATAAAGAAGCAAGAAGCACTTCCCCACCAAACATTTTGGAGTGCCCCCACCCTCAATGCGCACATACAGGTCGGAGTGAATTGATGATTCTCCTTTTACTGAGTGTCGATCTAAAACAGCAGAATATCAACAAATGGTCCAGGTTTAACTATGCAAATTCAAAAACCATGAACACTTTGATTTGCCTTTGGCCTTTTTAATTTGGTGATGACCAATCAGATGGGAGATCAAACTACAAGAAAAACCACCTTCCACAAAGAAGAAAAATTATCTCGCATCTGATCTGATTGACTTTCTCATGCAACACAACATTCCAGAAATGATTCTATTGTTCACAGTTTTTGGATTTGCACCGTATTACCACAGACATCAATTTTGAATGTGCTCTATTCTTAGTCTACTAAGTTAATCTACATTTTAGCAACTGTCAAGTTTAAAGTATAATGGCAAATGTTACTATTTCTTTGCAACTCATTTGAACCACATGCAGGGTCATGGAAGCTGCAAATCTGCTAGCTGTGTAGCATATCTCAAGGATCTCTGACTGAATGAATGTGCTTTATTCTTAGTCTACTGAGTTAATCTCAATTTTAACACAACTGTCAAGTTCATAGTACAATGGCAAATGTCACTCTCTTTCTTTGCAACACATTTGAACCACATGCAGGCTCATGGAAGCTGCAAGTCTGCTAGCCATGTAGCATATCTCAAAGGTCTCTTAGTAAGAAAGTCATGCAAAATGTGTTCCTGCAAAAACATAAAAGCACACTTTGCGGGTCCGGGATACTCTATATGGTATATCTAATAAATTCCAACTAGGCAAACTACAGCCCTTGCCAATCCATCTGCAATTGAAAGTTCCGTAAATTCCTCCTTATTGTTCTGCATTAGCAGCACTTGTTTTCCAGGATTCACCATCAAAAATGGTGAAGAAGACAGTGCTGTTTCTTTTGCTGTCTCAAAGGAGATGCCGTTCTGTAAAAAAAATACCAAAATAGAAAGGTTTATATACAAGTGCTAGTTTATGGCTACACAGTCTCCCTTTCATTTAATGCTGCTTGCTTCAGTACCACAGACTTCTCAGAATAACATTACTATTTTCCTTTGAATTGATATTGCAAGTCTCCTTTGAATAAAAAGAATGAACTGAGGACCAAGCAGACTATATTGAATTATTAAATTACACATGAAATCAAACTGGCAGTAGCAAATCAAACTTCATTGCAGCGTTGACTACACATTGCAAATTAATCGGCACAGCCACGTGAGAAAACAGTTATGTAAGTCAAACTAAAAAATAGCAACAGCTAGCTCAGTCAGGTAAGGCACCTACCTCAATAACAACAATAAAATGTTTGTCTGCATCTGTTGTAGGCACATTTTTTAAATTGAATAGTTTCGGAAGGCATCGCAAAGCAATGATTTCCTTCTTATCAGGATCTACAATAATCAGACAGGTGAAAATGTGATTGTTACTGTTGTACAGTGTACATGTTTTAATTAAATGGCTGTTCATCATCACTTGTTTCTGTAACACTAATATATGATACATACATGTATAACAACCTACTGTATGTAGTGACTTTCATCCTATGGTTGTCACCTTGAAATTCTAGCACTGGATTTTCCTCAGGAAAAATAGGTTTAATGGGTAAAACCAGAGGCTTATCATGTGATATATAATTTTCTGATAAAACCTTGTCTTAATGGAAGCAAATTTCAGGTTACCTTCATCAATAGCTTCACGTCTATCTGTGCGCGCAGAACTTTTTATTTTGTTTGCAGCGTGCAGATTTATTTTGTTTGCAGTGTGCGGATTTATTTTGTTTGCAGCATGCAGATTTATCTTGTTTGCAGCGTGCGAGTTTTTTGTTTGCAGCTTGGGAATTTATTTTGTTTGCAGTGTGAAGATTTATTTTGTTTGCAGCGTGCGAGTTTTTTGTTTGCAGCGTGGGAATTTATTTTGTTTGCAGTGTGAAGATTTATTTAGTTTACAGCTTGCAGATTTATTTTGTTTGCAGCGTGCAGATTTATTTTGTTTGCAGTGTGCGGGTTCATTTATTTTGTTTCTCTCTGAAGTCTTATTGGGAAAGCTTTATACTTTAGGCTTTTTAAAAACTTTTTTTGCGAAAAGTGAGAGTCGTGTTAAGCCTGTCTATTTTTATACTACTACAGATGCATTCAACCGAATAAAAACATGACAACTTGTTGACATATGTGACCCTCCACGGGATTTCAGGGAATAAGGTGAACGCACGCTAAAACAAAAGAACCCACTTTTAACACGTTAGCTACGTGTTAGCCATTTGCCTCATTAACGTCGTAGCCATTGTTTCGCTTCGCACGATAGCGACAAAGGAACGTGTTATATTTGCGTGTGACAGTTTGCACGATAATAACACGATGACCGTGTCAAAATTATAGCACGATGTCTAACATGCTCATACAAAAGGAATTGAGATCTGAAGTTCGTTCGCTTTGTGCTACAGGTTGTATAAGTACATCGAAAGTATTTTAAACTTACTTGAGGAAGTAGTCATCGACACGCGATATCGGTCGATGAACCGAACACATTCGCCAGAATGTCAACTTGGTTTCCATCGACATCCTTCACTTCGGGCTTCTTTTCTATGAACTATTGCAAAATTAAAATGCTTCCGCTTGTAAATATACCGAATGAACAAAGTTTATTTTGGAATTAAGGCGAGAAATATCAGAGCGGACTAATTTTAAAAGCTTACAATTTGAGATGTTTTCCTTTGTTGCGTACGAAGTGAATAATTGTGTGATTTCTCGAAGTCTGCTTCCATCAATTTACGTCGCGAATGCTACATGAATTCATTTTTAGTTCGGTTATTTACTTCATAATCACTTGCTAATGCAATCCAGCCCCAAACTTTACTTGTTTTATCCACAGTACGTGCTGCTCTCAAGCGATACTCGAGCAAAATCCTTGAGCAATCGACCACGATTCGTCCCCAGGTCTTCTCGTTCATACAGGGAAATAGCCTAGTCGTTTTCTACTTTAACTCACTGATTCTCTTCACGCCTTTGACGCCTTTTTGCGAACAATACTGTGCAACGAGTAAGTTTCATTTGGTATTAAACATCTGCTTGAGTGTTTCAATATAATTGTGTTGTGTAGTTGCGAGACAAATACGTTTGACAAAACATTGTTTACCGTCGCTCCAATTTCGAGCATGTGGGCAATCAAACTAGTCCCAGACCTGCCAAGTCTCACGCCTTAGGCGTGAGTCTCACGCCTGCGAGTCCAAAACTCCAATCTCACGCCTATGGAGCGATTTCTCACGTCTGATTAACAGATTGATCCAATTAAAAATATGGTTACGTTCATGAAAATATGGCACTTTTTTGTAGGTTTTTAACGTTTTGAACATTACGATTACAGAGGTCTGAGGTCCATGGAAACTTCCGAATTCTTCGGAAACTTCGGACATCTTCGATTTGGTCGGGTCGCCTTCGGTAATCCAGGCACTCCCACGAAAAAATTCTCATGCCTATCACTCGGAAAAAGTTGGCAGGTATATAGTCCACGAGCAGGCTCTATTGTTTGGTTTTCGCGCAATTGTCTCATGTGAGGTACATGTACAAGCTGGTGAGCAATGCATAACTCGCGGCTTCATCGCTCACATAAAATACCGTATATTTTAGCCTGCTGCTCTGAGCCAATCAGAAACAAGAAAATAACGTAGCCAGCCAATCAGAACTAGAAACCATTCAACAGTTCGCGCAATTTTCTTGCTGGCTGGCAGTCCTTCAAGCGCCATTTTACTTGAGGCTGCAAAGCTTTTTCTTAACTTTATAACGACAAAATGGCTGAAAAACCTATTAACGAAGAAGCAAATTCTCAGTCTTGACGGCTAGAAGAATCCATTCCCAAACAGACGAGAAAACACAGCGGCGAAGTGAATGTAAGTTTGTTTTCGTCTAACGAAACTCGCTAACTTCACTCAGGCAATTATGCCAAACTGTCAGTTTACAATTTACTAGCCCTTTTCGCGGTTAAAAAGGGCTAATACAGTTAATTACCTTTATCACTTCTAAATGACTATTTGTTTGCTGTTTATGGCATTCTGTCAATTCTCTTTTCAGACCCAACAATTTGCAGCACGTTGCCAAGAAAGTCAAACTACATAAATTCAAAGCACAATTTGTTTTATTTAAGCTTAAGTATTATTTAAGGTACAGTATTATCCATTGTAATTAACTAATCGTTGTGGTTGTTTTACAGGGAAAAATCGGATGAAACCTACATTACACAACAAGAATAACAAGAGCTATTATAAACGTCTGTGAACAGACTATGATTATACAATCTTTAGGAATCTGCTTGTTTGAATCTTGCTTATCTGACACTGCTTGCGCGATCCAGATTAGATTAATTTTGTCCCAGGATAACTTCTTAAAAGTTATTTTGACTACTGACGGGAAAAAATTCTCACCTTTGCGGTGACGGTGTTTTTTTTTTAAATCAAGACTTTATTGTGAGAACAACTTTTGTTCACTGCTCTCAATCAAGATTACAATTCATTTTTTTAATGTCGAACGAAAAAAACCCTTGCTATCTGACAGTGCTCGTGCGATGAACAAAAAAATTACAATTTATTTTAAGGTGACTCCATACAGTTGTATTATAATAATAACTGCGCGCGCTGATTACTTCAGTCTGTTCACAGACGTTGATTTTTGATACTGGGCGATAGCGGGCACGGAGCGCGCCCTCGAGCGCAGAGTGTGGTAACGAGTGCGGACCACCCGAAAAAAAAATTAAACCAAAAAAGCGTATTTCCCCCAAAGAAGTCCACATATATTGCGTTTTTTATTCTCGCGCTCCGCGCTCGTTATCGCGCTCCACCGCGCGCTTCGCGCCCGCCATCGCCCAGTATCTCGCGAAAAAATAAACGTCTGTGAACAGACTATGATTATACAAGCTTTAGGAATCTGCTTGTCTGAATCTTGCTTATCTGTCACTGCTTGCGCGATCCAGATTGCGATTAATTTTGTCCCATGGAATTACAGAATGTGAGCAAGGATGAGATGAATGACCTTCAGCAATCTTTTGAAGGATGAGATGAATGAACTCGCCACGTGAGTTAGTTAGTTCGTCAAAGTGAGGCAAAACGTAAGCAAGCGCCTCAAAGCGAGGCAAATGTGTGTCGACGACGAACCAAAGCAATCTCGAAAAAACTTCCCTTATCAGTTGCACAGGACACCCAATAATGCACAGAACTCCCAACACAAATGAGGAGTTGCGTTCTCGTTCCTCGAACGCAATTAAATCTTAGTTACAATATTGACAAATCGTCTATTGGACATCAGGGGCAACAAGATCTTCTGTTCCCGGACGGCAGAACTCCCTAATTTCTTTGAAAAGGTAGTCAGCCCTTTCACAACTAATCCCTTTTGGGGTAATTACAGGTGGTAAACGTCCAGGTTGTGGTATATTCCTTTCCCTTTTAAGAATGTTCAGGGCTTTTTCCTCAGATGACCAGTACTGTTTGCAAAACACCATTCCAGGAAAATCTTTGTCAAAGCGGAAGTGTTGGTAAGTTTTTATCAGGGGAATCTTCTTGAAAAATGTCTCAAGGTATGACATCCAGTCGTACGTTGGAATAAGCACTCTTCCATTGTGAAGTCCAACCAATTCAGCCGTATTCACTGACGCCGAATCCTCTACAGCCTTTGCTATATCAAATAGCGATGAAATAAATGTTTTCCTGGTCCTTTGCTTGACTAACCCGAAGCACCAATCTGGCGCAAATTTTGTATGTCCCGCAAGTAAAAAATTGTACTCAATGGCGTGATGTAGTCCGTTCATCACTCTCCAAAGATAATACCATATGAATGCCTTGTTCTTATTTTGCGCCCCGCAGTTATCGGCGTGTATTTGCGCCAATGTTTCTCCAAGCCCATGGCGCTCAAAATAGTAGTGGACGTATGAGATCGTGCTGTTTGCGCCTTTTCCTGTGAGAACGATTTCGTCGATTAAAAAGTTAACTTGCCTAGGTATGGCCTCGCAGCAGATTCCAAAAAGACCGCACTTACGTGGGGTCTTAAAATAAATCGGGCCAGGCTGGTAAGGGTTGGCAGGGTAGTGAAGCTGCTGGGCATAATCATAGGAGTAGTGGACTGTTCCTTCTAGAGTGTACGGTGCGCGTTTCTCGGAAAAGTCAACATCTTTCAAGTGTTCGGTGAGGGCATCCTTTGTTGTCTTACAGCAGTTTTTATAGAAATCTCTTTCCCCGCAGCTAGCCTCAAGTGAACTTCTTGCTGTTTAACAACTTTCGCTTTCTGCGCTTCCGGTAAATTTGCTGATTTCAGAATTTGATTATTGTTCTTCTGGCAAGTCCAACAGAGATCTGATGCTGGTCGCATAATCACAATAAAAAGGGCAAAGTTGGCTCCACAAGTCACAGAACTTTGAGTAGCCAACGGCTAATCGGCCATCAGCAGCACACGCATCTTGGAAAGTTTTCCAAAGTCGGGACTTTGTCATGGAACTTGGCAGCAATTTCACATCGATTCTCTTGAAGCCAGGAACACGACCGGGAAGTAGAAGGGCTTGCTCTTCGGCGACATTCATTATGAACTTAACGACACGTTCAATGGTTTCAGCACTGAAGGCGGAGCTAGGTAGACGTTTCTTGTTGCCGTGAGTGCGAAGCGATAATCCATTCTTTCTGTAATGTTTGACAAGACTGTAAAATCTGGTCTTGTGGAGACGATGCATGAACAGAAAAGTTTTCAGACATATTCGGTGGCCGTGAAAATAGAAAGGCATTCTGGTACGCTGCCGCTTTTTCTCTGCTCTTCCTGAGTTGCTGACTTCGTCGCAGTTTATGGCGCTTTGAATCATCCCTAGGATTACCAGATCGAGTTCAGATGAGGAAAGTTCAGCACAGTTGTTTCTGCAATCGATGATGTCCTCAAGTCGAATAGTAGAGCTGCATGAAGTTCCTTTATCACCGTGAGTACAACCACACGTTTTACCCACAAAAGCCTCCACTCTCGATCGTTCAGATGTGTCAAACTCCGAAAACTCTAACTCGAACTCAATATCAACCTCCTGATCTGTTTCATTATCGCTGCTGTAGTCAGAACTGCAGTCGTCGTCATCTTGATCATCCTGTTCGTCAACCGGTCTGGCGTTAAAATAATCTTCTGCTACGGATTCTAAATTATTATCGCCCATAAGAAAGTATGAAAATTCCTGATTTTGAGATTGCATGGAGAGCTTTTAACTATGACGTTGGCCGATAGATTACGAATATTATTGTGGAGTAATTCTTTGCGTGTGTAAACGTTTGGAGTGTATAAGAGACAATGGACGTAACTATGGAAACCACAAACAAGTGAATGCGCGCAAAGCACCAATGAGCATCGATCGAAACATCGTGCTCGATCGCTTGTGAAATATCCAAGAGGCCGTGTTATTTTCTCTGTTTATTTATGTTTCAAAGAGGCAAACAGATTTTATTTCCCCCTAGTCTGCTTTCCGTGTAGATTTTACTCAAAACATCCAACAATGTAAGAAGCTGATCAAAGCAAGTAACCAAGTAAGCTTCCTTTGTACAAGGTAAGCTTAATCTAGCGTGTTATGTTCTATCGTGCTAAAGGAACAAAGGAACTTAGCGTGTTAAAAAAACAAAGGAGTCTTGCGTGTTAAAGAAACAAAGCTCTACCGTGTTAACCAAATACCAACAAAGGTCACAAACACGCTATTGTTTTTACTTGCATATCCGCACGTTAAGCGTGTCGTGTCAGAATCGTGCGAGCGTGTTATATCGTGCCGTGTGCGTGCGTTCACCTTATTCCCTGAAATCCCGTGGAGGGTCACATATTAATTAACTTGTTGACAATATAATAACAGGATAATTACTAGGGGGCGGAACGGCGGCATCACAGGCGAGTCCACAGGCTTCGCTGCCCCTTCCCTCTTCCCCAGTCTGCACTAACCTAACCTAATTCCCCAAAAAGCAGCCTGTTCATAGGCTATATTAACAAAAATGACAAAATAAAACCATGTGAAATGGCAAATCATGTGACATCATTCGTAAGCAAAAAAATTAAGGCAAAGAAAAATGAATATTTCAAAATAATTCATTTCATGCAAGTGCCCTTAAGAAATGTCACGGGCCAGTACCATTGCCCTGACTCGTGGAGTTGCTACCATTTCTTCTGGTGAGAACACTCCATCAGGATGTCTAGCTACCTTGTCCAATTCCTCTTGCGTGACAAAGTTGTTTTCCAGCCAGGCAGCTAAACGCTTTTTGATGTCATTGCCTTTGGCATCTTCAAGGTGTATCTCTCTGAAGTGTTGCATTAGTGCCTGGAGCTGGTTCATCGCGCTCAACACTCTAATTTCCATGCAAATTGGACAGATAATTTGGAATGGGTTAAGGAGATAGCTTTCATTCCCAAACAACAACTTAACTCCAGCCTTTAGCTTATCAAACTGTAACAGAAACCGAGAATCTTCAGCCAGTCAGTCCAGGCAGTCTATTTTACATCTGAAAACCCATGTGATCTTTTTCCTCTATCATCATGTATCCCCATTTCTCTTTTCAGCTGTTCCGTAGCAACTTCCTTGGTACGCACCACTAGTTTACCATCAGCAATGTGAAGTTCTGCCGCAGTTGGCACAAGAATGACCTCAACGGTTAACGTAGAATAATCTCTAAGCACATCAATTGCATGATGAAGGCTGCTGCGATCTCTTTCCTCAATTTCCAGCTTGACCACTTCATCACCAAGTGGAAACTCGTATGTCACACAAATAAGTTCTTTACGAACAATAATATTGGCAACTTTGGAGATAAAATCACTTGTGGTCATTTTACTGTTCACGAGGACCATTTTGTAATTCTTTGAGGAGAAAGTCTTGATTTTCCATACTCTTGATACCACTGAAATCCAGACAACAATGCAGTAGAATTAATCTTTATCTAATTTAAAGATTTCAACAATTTTAATTAATTTCAATTCCAGGGTTTGTACTACAAATGTACAAATACTGAGAGAGCTTTCTAGGAGTTTTTCAGGGTACAAATATGAAATTCAGGATCCAGAACTGAAACATTTTGCTGGTAATAAAATGCTTTTAAAGATAAATTACAGTCCGTACTGCGCAATCTCAGCTCGGCAATGCTTGTTAGACTCACAAGCAAGGAACATTAACTAGCGAAAATGAAAATTACGGGACAAGCTTACCTTTTCCTTCGTTATTAACTTCAGATATCCTTGCCAAACAATAACAAGTAAAAGAACCCCAAAGTTTACCCAAACCAACGTTTCAGCTCATAGAGCATTCGTATACACAACGGCCGTAATGGCGGACTGACGGTTTACTCCCATTTACTCCATGTATGCTATTACCGAAGTGTAACCTATCAACAAATTCAAAGCAAAAAATGAAAACAAACCCCGAGATTGCGCAGTACAGACTGTAATTCAGCTTTAAAACATAAATCAATTTAATGAAAGAATAAACAGCCCCTACATGCATGTGCATTGTAGATCTACATGTATTCCTCCACTGCATTCTACAGGTGCATGCCACAGGCATCAATGCAATAATTGAAATTCTGGGAGTTTTCCAGGAATTGCAGGAGTGTTAGAAGATAAAACTTAACCTTATACTGTACATGTACTGATACAATAAAACTCAGCCATAAAATTCTTGTTGAAAAAAAATCAAGAGATTCGAAGGAACTGTGAGTGACCACTTCAACGAAAACACTACTCACGTGCTTTTCCCTCGTAGAGTAGATTATCAAGCTGGCCTGCAATCTTTGAAATCTATACCTACAGAAACAGTCCGCCTTGTGTCTATTGACTGGCTAACTGCTTGTATTGCGGAAAGAAAACTAAACTTGGCGACATAATTTGAGGTACATTGTAAAGTAAAGCCATTTTTTCTATATAGATTGTTGGCGCGCTTGGTGGGAGAGCTCGAATTTCTCGCGGTACGCTCGGGAGGAAGGGAAACCAACGAGGTGTCCCTTTCCTTCCGCGTACTCCTCTCTTCCAAGCATGGAAACTAGCGAAAGCCTGGAAAGCATATTTCCTGGTGATCCGATCAGCGGTAGTCAAAAATCTAATAAAAAGATTCTGTTCACTATCAGTGGGACATCAAGACGGAGAAATTGGAAACGAAGTGCTGTTAAGAAGGACCTTAGCATACGGTACCCGTTATGGTATTGGGGTGTTTTGTCTGACTGAGGCAGGAGAGCAACAAATTGGTTGGGTCCCTGAAAAGGACCAAGCAATTTTGGTTGCCGTTGGAAAGGCATGCCATTTGCCAAACTTCCATGCCAAAATTGACAGTGCAAGTGCCAAAAATATGGTAGATAAGTTTAACAAGTTAACAATTTCTATCATTTGCGAAGCTTTGTGAATAAATCTGATAAATACATGTAAGCTTAATTAAATAAGTTTAAGTCTAAAGCTTAAGTAATTTTAATTAATTATTTTCCTTGTTGTGTGAATTATGGAAAATATTTAAGAGCGGCCGTCCGTAAATATCGCCTGGAGGTGTGCAAAATGAAAAAGACGAATATCCCCAAACTTTGTCAGAATATAGGTCTAGGTGAACTCTTTCTAGTAAAATAACTTTCAGTTCGATTAGATTTTTATTTTATGCGAACGGCGACAAAGTCGGTTTGGCGACTCTCGCATCGATTTTACGGGCTCCATACCACGCATTACTTTAAATATTGCCTAAAAATTCAAAATGGAATTAACTTCACAAGTTAGTACCTAACTAAGAAAAGCACGCATTCACCAATATTTTAAATGTTAAATTGTTCAATTCGACCGTTTACTTAATATTTTTGAGATTTTTAATAATTTTCCTTATTTTAACGATTTTCGCGAGTCAAAAGATGGCAAAATCGAGAGGCCAAAATCATAACTTGGTACATGGCTTGGTGCCATATCAGTCATACCCAGAGAAAGAGCAATGTTTCTTCCTCAAATAAATGGAATAAAATGTTTGGGCAATCGAAAATACAAAATTTTTGAGCGCCTAACAAAGGTGACACAAAGGTCAAAACACGCCATTATTTTAACGGCCTTCAAAAGCGTTAAATTGACAATAAGCTCGTTTAAAATATATAACAGCCCAACATTCCCCCTAAAATTACTAATATCGCTAATATCAGAGTAATTGAGTAATTGTGTCTTTTTTGGCGTTTATTTTGTTTGGAATCAATAGTAAGGCGTCAATTTTGCAACAGACAAAGTTAAAGTTGCAATTATATAAAACGGCCGACAAAACGGTCTCAACAACATCAACAATACATTTATACTTCCAAACGACGATAAGTCCTGCTACAATAAACGACATAATTATGCCATTTCTTATTTATATTTCCACCCAAGTATCACTGATTCTACTTACCAAATCGTGAGACAACTGTCTTTCTATGGCGTGCTTGCAACTGTCCCGAAAGAAAAGATTGCGTGACAAGCGCCCAACGCACCGCAAAACAGGAAATGCATGCAGAAGGTCGCTCATCTGCTCATGGAATTTACTCTCCCTTTCATAAATTTTATCTTTCTGTCTTGATAGGTTTAGATGTCCTAAAAACGAATAAGTGGCTTATTCCTTCGTGAATGATTATATTGCAACAAATTGGTGCAACTGCGACTTGCACCCCCAACAACTATCTTATGTGGACCCTTATGTGAAGTTACTCGAGGGTCTGGTAAAATCATGGTCTTGTACTTAACCATCCAATTCGCATGTGTGGAACTCAAAACCGACATTACCCCAAGCCAACCCCAACCACCACAAACACAAACGCATGCGGTTACGATTTCCTTCCTTCATCAAAAAATTCGCCACAATACGATTTGTAACAAGAAAAACTTCGATGCGCATTGTAAAATTTTCTGCATCTCGCTCAAGCGGTTATGGCCCACGGCATCAGCTAGACGTTGGGGGTGGGAGGTGGGGTTCTTTCAGGACCCCATCATGGGCTCCTGGTGCTTTACGTTTCAGTGAAAGATCATCAATTTTTAGATCAAAGTAAACGCATATTAAGCGCAACATGACGATGCTGAGCCTGTTCAGTTTACTTGTTGCATACATATCACATAGATTGTATGAATCATAAGCGATTGGATAAACAAGCTGGTATTCTTGTATGATGCGGGCACAAGCAGTAGAGAACGCAGCTTGTTCTGTCACAGCTTGAGAATCACACTCAACAGCATCTTCCGGACTGCCTTGGCGTAACTTCGCGGCAGCTCTTGAAAAGTAAGACATGAGTTGCTAATTGATTGGTGAGGAATTCCTCTGCTGTAAATCTCCGGCTACCAATTTCATTCTTTGCATGGCGCATGTCCTTCGCTACCTGTCGCTGGTCTACTTTGTTCCAGTTTCCTCTCCTATTTTAAATGTGTCGTCCGGATAGATTTTCTGCTTCGAGCTGAATCGGAAAACAACCAACCCTGTGGCAGCACCTGTCCGCTTTGCACTGCAACCACTGTTCCGACAATGGCTGTGCTACATGCTCAAGTTTTTCTGTTTAGATCACCTCTGCTTTGAGGAGAGGGACTCCCATATAAAAATGACAGGAGTGCTCGTCGGAATTTTCGAAAAACACCCTAAAAGGTACCAGACTCTCGTTTGATGGGCGTGACTCAAATGGATTTTTACCCTTAATAGGAACCAATTCCGCCATGTTTTTCGGCTCATTACCCTAAAAGGTACCGTGATAATTCTAACGGTGATCATTTTAGATTTTAGCACCCTAAGTGGTACCAATCTACCAATTTTGACTACTTATGTACGACAAGCACCCCCGTTATTTATATTTGAGAGAATCCCTTGGCCGGGGCTTTTCTTCCACGAACTTGCATTTCCCATAGTGCGTGTGTCGTTAAAGGTTACAATGGCACTAAGGTTCTAACGCATCCTTCAACTTGTCAAAGGAAAAACCGGACCTCGTGGTTACCGGTCGTATTACTTTCTTCTTCTTCTTCTACTGCATGTTCCTCTGTTTTTTTTGGGACAGACGACCATCCACTGTCAAATGAGACGTCATTGATCTCCTTGGGAAATTGGACTATCAGTGAAGACTGGTTCTTCCAGTGAGCCAATTTGGAATAAATTGGAAGGAAAAAATAAATAAATCTGTCTCCACTACTCAACTGGACACAAGAATGATGATATCTGGGCGCGCGGGCCAGCCAAGCAACCGTACCATTTATTTACACTGTAACTTCAACATGTATACAGATATCCACTGTGATCAAATGAAGAACAAATGCACCAAAGCCAGACACGAAAACGCCCAAAAACCAGCAGGTGGGGAAAACGGGGAACCTAAGCCCCCGGCGAAGGCAGTGGTGCCACCTTTAGGGTTTTAGGGTGTCCTAATTTAAAAACGTGCTTTAAAGTTTTAAACTATTAAATAAAATTAATAAAGGTTAGGGAAGTATCTAGACACTTGAGATGCGTAAAAACCTAGTGTCCACAAGATAATATAAATAGAAAACTAAACGTAACCCTTACATGGAGAAGGCTGACCGTAGAATGTCTCACCCTCCTAACGGCTGCAAATTACGAACTCTAATCCCACACTGCTACCCCCCAGACCACTGATACGTGCCGGCAAAATAGTAATTTATGCTAATTTAGGATCATCACAAATTACTTGATACGACTGAGATCATTTACGTTTCTATTTACGTTTTTATTTTCCTTAGGATGAAAGATACCCGTGAACTATTTTGGTACATCCGCGGCATATTTAGTGTTTCTCATATACAGGCTCTCCTGAAAGTTCATGCTTTTTGATATTTAAAGTCCTTTGTTACACGGAAAATAATTATTCCGGAGAGGGAATTGAATACCTACCAAAACTGACAAGTGCGAATATGAGACGTCGTTGCATTCTTTTGACCACGCGCGAGGAAAAACAAGGATAAACACGACATCCCCACCTCGTACACCTCAGTAAAAACCTAGCTTGTGTCTATCTAACGTATATCCTCTTGTAAGCCCCGCTCCCTCTTTAATAATAAGCCCCCCATTTTTGGAGCAAAATCAAGCCCCGCCCTTTTCCTTCACAACCAAACCACTGTATTACCGTTACATTTTGCCGTACTAATCCCGCCGAGAATGAATTCACATACCGCACAAGGGAGCTTTTGGGGAGAAATTACCAGTGCTGGTACTTGTACATGGAGATCTGAGTAACGGCGTTATACATACTTTTAAAAAATTTTTGCACTTGTGGGAGCGTATTGAAATTGATGTATTACAAAAAAAGAGTGGTGAACTGCTTGCGTTTTGCTAATTATTATATTTTAAGCCTCACCCCCCACCCCCCCCCCCCCCATTTTTTCTTTTTGCAAACCTCCAGGCGATATTTACGGACGGCCGCTCTTAAATCATGTCTCTTTTCTTAAATTTAAAATTTGTCACTTTGTACATATTTTTTATAGTTTTGTTTGATGTTGGTTTTTATTGTGATATCTTCAAACATTCATGCTACATTTACCTTACTGGAATTCATTATTATTATTATTATTATTATTATTATTATTATTATTATTATTATTATTACTCTAGATATATAAGCAATGATGTTTCCTGGCTATTTATTGACGACTATATAATAACTCATGCGCGAAGCGACATGAGGTAAGGCATATTTTAAACCGTGCACTTCCGGTTCATCTCTTTGCCATTTACAATTCCTGTTTGGGGACTTCCGGCTACTCTCACATCCGGTAAAAGAGCGTTACTTAGGTGTCACAACAGAATCTCCTTCAACCCTACATACATTAGTATGTTCACGTTTGGTATGTATAAGACTTAGAAGAATCACTGGCTTCATTGTGGTACAGCCTTCATTTCCAAAACATTCAATAGTAAACAACGTGGTTTGCAGGATCGATGACTGAATGAAAGGAGTAACTCTTCTCCATGTTAGACATCTTCTTATCATGTTTAAAATATATCATAAAATTTTCTTACACATGCGCATGATTAAAGGCTGCTTGGAGCCTCTTGTTTAACAATAACTGTTGTTGTAATTCTATCTAAACATTTTTCAGCTCAAATGATTTAAAATCTGAATACTTGAGACTATGGTGACTTGTGTGAATACAAAAGTAAGCAAAATGATTATTATAATATTGGTTTATTGAAAGAGATTTTGTAGATATTATTAAAGTATATGGAGAGACTGTTGCTAACTTTAGGGTTTTATCACTCATGTCAAATAAAGTCGCCTTAAGTTGCCTTAAGTCGCCTAAAATCACCATGTTTCTTCTGCCAATTTTGCTTAAGTCGCCTTTAATCGCCCAAAGTCACCCAAAGTTACAGCGACTTAAGACCCCAGAGTAGGCCTAGTACCTGGTGGACTATTTGAGCCGGTTGGGTCATTTGAGATGGTTTGTCCATTTGGACCGGTTGGACTTTTTTTAGCCGGTTGGGTCATTTGAGTCAGGTTGACCTATTTGAGCCTTTTTTCTCATTAAAGTTGGTTTGCCCATTTGGACTCAGTGGTTTGACTTCATGAGCCAGGTCTGTCCATTTGAACCGGTTGTACTATTTGAGCCATTTTGCTCGTTTTCATAAATTAAACCCAATCCAACAATCCAAGAAAACGGCAGAATAAGAACAATTTTCCATGGGTTAATTTAAACGGAATTAAACGCCGAGAAGCCATGCTTTGTCTTAAATGTACATGAATTCATCGTCCCAGATAATGCAGGAAACCACGAGGAGAAAGCCGGATTCACAGGCCCATAAAATTCAACAAAACACGAGAATAACGCCTGCAAACGCAAATGAAAACAAACGAAGACCAGATAACATACGCCATGCTCGTTTTTCAAACAATAACATCCATGTTGTAAAGGTCAGCTCACCCTTTTGAAAACTCGTGGTTAAAACAGACCATTTTTTGTATCATTTCTACCATTTAACAACTACTTTCAACCAAATGATGATCAGGTAACATACACCAGGCACGTTTTTCAAATAATTATATCCATGTAGTAAAGGTCAAATCACCATTATAACAACTTGGTCGGATGGCACAACAAGCGTATCAGACCCACCCACTATGGGATCATTAGAACAATCGGAAACACGTTTTCAAACATTTTACAACTGGGGTTCGATTTTTTCCCTAGAATAAGCGATTCAATGGAACGAGAAATATGCCTGTGTTTTTAAGTTAATCGATGTATATATATTACTGATCGCTATACGTAACAAAGACTGTTTGGACTATTTGAGCAAGTTTGGTCATTTGAGGTGGTTTGTTCATTTGTTCTGGTTGGTCTATTTGCCAGTTGGGCCATTTGAGGTGGTTAGTCCATTTGGACCAGATGGACTATTTGAGCAAGTTGGGTTATTTGAGGTGCATGGTTTGTCCATTTCAACCAGATGGACTATTTGAGCCAGTTGGGTCATTTGAGGTGCACGGTTTGTGCAGTGTTGGATTAGTTGGGTCATTTGGAATGCACAGTTTGTCCTTTTGGACCGGATGGACTTTTTGAGGAAGTTGGGTGATTTGAAATGCACGGTTTGTCGATTTGGACTGGTTGGACTATTTAAGCCATTCGGGTCATTTGAGGTGCACGGTTTGTGGAGTGTTGGATTAGGGTCCCCTATTGACAATTAATAAACTGAAACTAAGGGACTGGTCAATAAGTATAGGGGGGCGGAGCAAATGGGGGGTGGGTCACTAGATTTTGAGCCCTCACAAAGGAGGTGGGTCATTAAATTTTGAGCTAGCTAAAGGGGTGGGTTATCATATTTATGATTCAATGATTTTACGATTTTACATGTATAAAAATGACAGAACTCAGAAACTCTGTTTTGTAATTTAATAATACATGGTATAATTTCAAACGACCATAGAGCATGTAATCCTTATATTTGAACCAAATGTATACAACATTTACATTAGAGTACCTCACGCAGATGTACACTATATAAAAGTACCAAAACAGTAACAAAATATCCATGACAAAATGTCATTGGCTTAACCAAGCAGTGCGCTGTTGCTATTAACAAGAACACGAGAACTAATCCAAATATTCCTGCATTTGGGCAGCTTGTTCCTCTGTCATCACCTCTTCTTGACCTGGGAACTCCTCTTGATCATCAGTACTCTCGTGCTCACTTTCATGATAGACATTCACTGCTGTCACTTTCATCTTTATTGATATTGTCTTTGCTGCTGTCCTTTGATGAACTACTCGCCTTTGACACTGCTTTTCGACTAGCTGGCTTAAGATTTTCCAGGAAAACACCTTTGATGTTTTCAGCTAGTGCATTCCCTTCAAGGATACACTTAATCCACTTCACCTGTCGACCATTTAGAAGCTGAACTTTACTCAAGTCGAGATCTTCAACAACTCCAGTGTTGCGGTAAGTAGGCGCAATGGCGGACAAGATCTTGTCGACGTTGCCTCTCATCCTTTTCATTCGTCTCGTCTTTGCTTTTGTTCTCCCTTCTGTGGTGCTCCTTTTACTAGTTTTGAGGTTAGCCCTGGTGCCAGACGGCACAACAAGCGTATCAGACCCACCCACTATAGGGTCATTAGAACAATCGAAAACAAGATTTCGTTCATTTTTTTCACAGCCGGGGTTAACTGCAGCGAATCATTTTCCCTAGAATTAGCGCATCAACGGATCGAGAAATATGCCCGTTTTCAAGTTAATCAATGTTTTTTTCTAAAAGTTCGCAACAAAGGAACATCACACAGGAGCACTGAATTTTGCAGCAAGGTTTAACGGCCAAACACCTTACCTAACCGAGATGTTGTGCAGAATTCAGTTCGTAGTTTAGAAATTTATCATTTAGCGTGAATCAGAAGCGTATCCTGCTTGAATCAGACTTGTTTTATAACGTCTTCGTTTAATCGGAAAATGTACACAAACTCTTTCGTTTCTGTGACTCGTGAGTTCGTCAGTGATAATAAAACGACATTTTTTGGTTATATTTCGCCGCGAGCATACATACCTCCTCAATATTATTCATCTAGAGCACACGAGATCAGAGTTATTTTAGGCAAGACACGTAACCAATTAGGTCTATCTCCATTACCGAAGTTGACAAAACATCCATTCTATTTTAACGAAAAATAAACATTGAGTCCGCCATGAATTAGAGCCAATAAACCTGGCCTCATAGTATCGGTCAAGTTACAAGTTGTCAAATCTTCAGTACATGATCCAGTATTAATGAGTGTCAGAATAAGCTGTGGATCGTAGAATTCCTTTGAAAAGTTGATATTTTTTCTTTCGCGTGCAAAGAATGCAATATGGTGTAAGCCGACAATCACTACGCTGTTTCATACTCCCATTTATATACGGGTGAAGTTACCGTTTTTAGTAGACTAGAATTTATTCTACGTTATCTTGCCTATTCGCTTTCAGTTGACTGACTCGAGTTAATTATAGGATATTTTGTTCTTGTCATGCGATTGTCCCACAGGCAAAAAATCTTTCTTGTTTTTTTTTTTCATTCTTCGCTTGCCTTCAATAACATTTCCCTGTCGGCAAATGATAATATCCATGAAGTAAAGGTCAAATTACCACTTTATCAAGTTTGCCCGACGAAAAAAGCGACACTTTTTGGCAGTGTAACACTGATATAACTGACCCGTTTACTAGCGAGTCCGGCAGAACGAACGATAATCTTAATCCTGGCAAAGTACATTAAAATTTATGGAACAAAAGCCCCGCAAAATTACTGATCACGTTTTAAAACTATTTTGGATAACTGTTTTTATTTACCATTCTCAAATTCATTAATAATTCATAAAGTGACCAGCCAATGACGTGCATTTGGGTCAGGTGGATGAGTCTTGATACCCAATGAAACACCAGATCAAGAACTTAAGGGTTTTGATTTCAGTTCAAAACCGTGTTTGATCTCAAATCAAACACTTGCATGTTAATGAGTTTTGCAACAATACATGTTATTCCACTCAATTATATAAATACATTCAGAACCTTACATTTCTTTCTAGGTCTTCGAATGTAAGCCCTCTCGTGTGCCATCTTTCGATTCCGCGTCCAATGCTCGGTGAAACAGAGTAAACCTTCAAAACAATAATCTGAGTATTATAACTGGAACTTCAACATGACATCGACATGTTAATTTGTATTCCCAGTTGACTCTGCCTTTTGTTTTCTTTGTTTTACGTCACTCGTGAGTTTCACAGGTTCTTACACCAAGGATGAGCCAACAAATTGGACCATTTTTCTCACCTTCGGTCGCCATTATCAAGAGGATTTAATGCTTCAGCACCTTTTTTGTCTTCCAGAAAGCGTCCGATACGGCGTACTATGCCACAAAAAGTCTTCGGTGGATATATCTCTCCCGAATTTTTGGCCACGTCCATGGCAAATTTGCTAATTAAGCCAATAATTCAAACTCAATGCTTCCGTTTCTTCAATACGAGCAGAAAGTGACATAATCTTGTGTAAATCATAGTCCTTAAACATTCCTCTAGAATCGCAGAACGGGAACTTGAACCGTCCGAGAAGTTTGTCATTCGTAGAAAATGGATGTTGCCCATTTGTTTTTGTTTTATATTTCGTTGACGGGGGAATAGCTTTATCGACTAGATTTTCTTCTTCGACAACCGTTTTAGCCTCCCTAAACCGAGACGCTTCTGTTTTGCACATGGTCTCACACCAAATGGCGAAACACAACAAGCTCAATAAAATTATGCATGTGACGGCATTTGAAAAGGACAAAGCCAAAAAACTAACACTGAATAATTGTGTATTGTTTCATTTGAGAAGCCAGTTAAAAAACTCGTGCTTCGGGTTTGATCGGGGCATCCAAACACCTTGAAACAATATAAGCACTGGGCCGAAGCGGCCTCTTGCTTTCATTGCTTCTCAGTGTTTGGATGCCCCGATCAAACCCTCGCACTCGTTGTTGATCTGTTACGTCAAAATCTGTGTCAGAAAAATTATTTGCGCTTCTTGATGTACGTAGAGGATGATAGGGAAATAAATAATGATAGTGATTTATTACAGATTCCAACAATTAAGAGGCTCTTCTTCTGTAAAAATACTAATCTAATCTAATCTAAATATATATATTTATATGTACATGCAGTAAATTAAAAAAAATATAATAACAACAACAACAACAAAGATTAATCAATGTAACTTATGGAGTTTCTGCCATGGCTCTGGATTAAACTATTTATTGGTGTCGGGGATTTCTTACGACCCCGCACGCTGGTACACTTCACAATCAAGAGAACTGTATACTTTTCGAATACAAACAGTTTATTACAATCTAGATCCAACAATCTAATACAATCACCTTCGACGATCAGAGACCGTCGACGAACTCACACCTAATCCTATGTTTACAGAAGTTTTCTACCACTCGAGACAGTAATTTTCCACTATTCACGTGTACAGTAATGTACCTAAATTAAGCTATTATTGCAAAATGACACGTTCTTCGTCCTTATATGGTTCAGTAAATTCAATATGAACTCTGATCACAAATTGTGAAATATCGTGACTATTCTTATTCGTTCCAAAGTTCATGTTGTGATGTAGTCATATGTTTCTAAATAATGTTCATAAAGTTAATAGTAATCAAATGACGCTTATCGGATTTCTTCTCCGACACTCTCCCCCCCCCCCCCCCCCCCTTGACTCGCCTACGAGTCAAGCATTAACTTAGATTTCCATCTTAAGTCTAAAGCAGCTGATCTACTAGGGGTACGCCTTTCGGCCGTAGCACGATCCCTTATTGGCCTAATCCTAGCTTGATCCCTCCCTTCTATTGCGCTTCGGACTTCTATGGGGTACAGATTTTGAACCCGTCTGGCCATTCGCACAGGTTTACTTTTGGCAATAACTCTCACGTTTGCGCCCGTAACCCTGTCCTTTCCTGTGATAAGACTCTCTACCACTGCTAATTTCCACTCTCCCTTTTTTTGTTCTCTTCAAAAACTGTTACTGCGTCCCCAACTTGAACTTGCTTAACTACGCGACCTGATTTCGTCCGGTGAAACTCTCTAAGATTCACTAGATACTCATTTCTCCACCTCTTCCAAAAATGAGCTAGTCTTTCGGTTAAGTACCTAAATCTCTCGTAACAGCCACTCTCGTTCTCCTCCGGTTCCTCAGCGATCTCATCTGGCAATGACTGGATTCTCCCATAAATCAAATGCGAGGGTGTTTAAACTTCATAGCCAGCCTCACTGTACTCATAAGTAAGAGGTCGCGAATTTAAGGTCCCCTCTACCTCGACTAGTACAGCAACAACAAGTCAAAACTTAACCTCGCACTACCCAACACTTTCCTAAGACACGCATTCACACTTCCCACCATTCTCTCAAAAAACCTCCCCACCAGGGTGCCCTTTCTAAATTAAATCGCCATTCTATTCTTTTCCTGTCTAATTCGCATGCTACCTCTGGGTGTTTAAAGAGATTGATGAGCGCCTTTTCCGTCACTTGGAATGTCTTAGCGTTATCCAATACAATTAGGGTCGGCGTGCATCTTCGCGCTGCAAACCGTCTTAGCACTCGCCTGAACGCTTCAGCAGTCAAATCCTAATCTAATTCTAAGTGAATCGCTCGAGTTACGCAGCAGGAAAACAACGCAATGTAGACCTTCCTCATACCTCCTGCTGTCGCTTTTACGTTGAGCGGTCCAGCAAAATCTACACCTACCTTTGAAAATGCTGGCGCCTGTCAAACGCGAAAATCTGGCAAAGCTGCTGTTTGCGGTGCACTGTAAGCTTGCCCTTCGTGCCGTTTACAAATTGCGCATTTACTCAAAATTTTCTAAACACATTGCCGTCCTTTAGGAATCCAATACTTCGATCTCACTTCAGCAAGTGTCACTCTTACCCCACCATGTATCACCCTCTCATGACAATCGTTTATCACCATCGTAGTATACGCGTGATCCCTCGGGAGGATAATTGGTCTGCGCGTATCAAAATCTAAATCGGAATTGACCGTCTTCCAACACATCTTAAAACGCCTTCGCTCTCGACTAAGCCTAGATCATTTTTTAACTGCTGAAAGTTTCCCTGCCTTTGCAGATCAGCTTGCGTTGTCTTCAACCATTTACGTTCAGCCTCGACTAATTCTTCCTTTGACAGTCTTCCACTTCTTTTACTACGGGCTATCTCATCTTGGTTTAGTCGTGAATTCGCAATAAAACGGAATACCCACGCGGTCACTCTCAACAGTTTCTCTAAGCCTCCGTACCGGTTGATGTTCTCAACATTCGCAACACCAGGCTGGCGCCCCGCTTCTACTATCATCATATTCGCTGTCTTCTTGACTTCTTCCTGGCTCTCGGGCGTGTCCATGTCCTTTGTCATCGGTGGCCATTTGTCTTCTTTCTGAGTTAACCACTCCAGACCACACCACCAAAGTTTCTCCTCTTTAAGCTTCGATCCTAGAGTTCCACGCGAGCCGATGTCTGCTGGATTTTCTTCACCAGGACAATGCCCCCAATCTTTCTTGTTTGACAATTTCAATATCTCATTCACCCGGTGACGGACAAACTGCTTCCACTCCCCCCGGTTTTGAATCCAGCAGAGAGCGGTTTCGCTATCCAGCCAGTACTTAACGCGACTTATTTCCAGCTGAGATTCTAGCGCTTTCTTTACGGTCTCCATAAGTTGAGCCAAAATTCTAGCCGACATGAGCTCCAATCGCGGAATCGTTAACGTCTTAAGGGGCGCCACTCAGGATTTCGAGGCTAACAATTTCGCATAAATTCCCTCATTCGTAACATAGACTAGAAAGACTACAGCGCAGTAAGCCTTAGAGCTCGCATCCCCGAAACCGTGTAGCTGGCATTCAAGAACCCTTTGTTTTGGATTTTCATAGACACATCAGCCAATTGAAATTCCCTTCATTTTTTAAAGATCCCTAACCCATTCTTCAATTTTCCCTTTCCATTCCCCCTCAAGCTCATCGTCCCAGTCCCGTTTCTCACAACAGAGTGTTTGAAAAAGCATTTTCATAGGTACAATCATTGGACTAATAACACCTAGGGGGTCGAATAACCCTGCCAGCAAACTAAGCAAATTTCGCTTCGTTGGTCGCATTTCCCGCGCTCTTTCTACGAGTTTCTCAAAACTAAAGGCAATAGAATCGCTTTCCAAGTCTCATGGGAGACCTAAAACCTTATGACAACCCTTCTTAATTTCAGATCCCGTCCAAAGCGCGATCTTTGCGAATGTTTCTTCGTCATCATTCTTTCCTTTTGCGTTACTTGGGTTTTCGTTCTGTTCAATTCTATCTCTCAGCGCCTTGTCATTTGTCAACCACTTTCTCAGTTTGAAGCCCCCCTTTGCCATTCTCTGTTTTGATTTCTCATATAATTGAAAGGCATCACCTGCGTCCTTCTCGCCTGTCACTAGGTCGTCGACATAGAAGCTCTCGATCATTTTCCTCACAAATTCAGGATCTACGTCTTTGTACTTCAATATGTGATGTCTCAGCGTGGCGTTTAACAAAAAAGGCGAGGCATTTAACCCAAACACCACGGGGCAAAAGCGGTACACTACAATCTTACTATCAGGCTTATGTACATCTTCGCACCACAAAAATCTAAAGCAATCTCTGTCTCGCTTGTCTACTTCGATGTTGAGGAACGCTTTCTCGATGTCCCCTATCAACGCAACCCTTTTTTCCCTGAATCGAAGCAGAATATCGAACAATAAGGGATTAAGCGATGGTCCCACATGCAAGCAATCGTTTAGGGATTCCCCCCCCCCCCCTTCCTAACCTTTGCAGAAGCGTCGTACACAACACGAACCTTAGTTGTGCTCGCTTCTCGGCGTACGACCGCCAAGTGAATGTACCTGATCTGCCTTTTCTAATTCTGTGACCGTCTCAATAACTCCTGAAGCTAACACCACTATGGCCGAGTAGCTGCTCTCATGGACTCCGGGGGCTTGTAAAGCACGGAACTTCGTCGCACCGCGTCCTTAGTTGTGGCGAGTCCCTTTCATTGTACACTGGTGATACAGTCAACATGTCGTTTACATGTGCGCGCTGAATCACCGTCTTCTTACCATATTGTCTGGTCAATAGTTCCACCGCCGCTCCGTAATTGGCGGACGTCAATGCAAATCCCGCAATCGCTGACTTAAAGGGAAAACTCTTTGAAATTCTGGAAAAAGTGGACAATTATATTAGAATTTCTGATATTAGAGTGCAACTCTTAAAACTATAACATTGTGAACTTCCGGTTGTTATCTACAGTCTGCCTTCCTGTCTCACTCTGAATATAAAACCACACGACAAACTAGATTGCTTCTAGGATTGTTCGTTTTATACATATATATATATATACAATCAGGGAAAGCGGTGACGTCTTCATCGGCTATTGAGAGTGCTCAAAACCCAATATGGCTTCGCTAAATAAGAGGAGCGAATTGATGTCAAAATGTAGACACGCGAACAAATTTCTACTCAACACCTCCATAACCTGAATGTTTATATTGTAATATACGCACTTAAACCTTGCGCTTATACGTATTTAGTTACACAAACGATCTATTGTTCTGTATCCCGTTGAATTTCTATTTTTGTATTTTTTTTGTATTTTTTTGAATTTTTGGCAGTTGCCTGATGATCGTGTTGCTTGCAACACGTGAAACTCCGAGTAGCAGATAAAATGTTTTTACAATCTTAACTACTTCGTATGCTTTTATATATATATATATATATATATATATATATATATATATATTATAAAATTTTCTTTTTTCTCCTGTGTCCGCCTCGAATAGCCCTTGCTAATTGCGGACAAAACATTTGTAACTTAAACTTTAATTTGAAATAAAACTTGTTGTTAAAAGTGATCTCAGGTATGTAAACTTGTCCACTTCTTCTAACGAGCCATTTTGGTGGAAAGCGCTGCTGTATGAATCCCAAAATTCCTGCCACTCATGCAGTTTTCCATTGAACTTGGGAACTTCTAATTTTGGCAATTTAGTTCTAACCGTCCCTTTAGGTCCTGCTTCATGCTGCTGTGGGAACGACAATTGTGGCTGTCCGCCGGCTAATTTCTCTTCTATTGATGCCAATCGGAGCGTTAGGTCTGCCTTTAGCCGTCCGCTTTGCTCGACTTCGTCGGCCACGTCTTTTTCGCTCGCTTTCTCGTCTGCCACCAGTTGATCCAGAATTACTGCGTCCAGTGGAAGGATCTTCTCGAGTTGCTCTTTCAACGGTCAGTACAAAACATGGACTGCAGACTACGGACTGGGTATAAAATACGGACTAGGGTATAAAACGCGGACTACGGACCACGGACTCGAAAAAAAAAACGGACTAGGGCATAAAACGCGGACTGAGAATCACGGACTCGGTATAAAACGCGGACTGGCTATAAAATAGAGGACCGAAGCGGTGAATATGAAATTTTGGTTAGCCTCGATAAATACGTTGATTTTTAATACGTAGGGGTCGCGGCATGTTTGGTCTCTTGATATTTGAAAAAAAAAAGATTCAAATAAAGGAAAGCAGAAATATTATCTTAATTCTCGCAATTTTTCTTATTTACAATCTGTTGTATACCCAGCGAGCAGAGCCCCCTATCGATCTTCCCAGGCTCATAAATAAAGGTATGTATTTCACAAAATGCTGGTAGACAATTAACTCTTATAAAATGCGCATCAACACGTTTCTGGGTATTACTGATAATGGCAACGATATAAAATATTTTTCAAATTTGCGAGGAGGTACATTTGCTGTTCTGTAGTCCCTGGATCGAGCTGATTCAAGTAACTATGGCAAGTGTTTTTATGTGCCTACAAACCTACAAACCAGCTGATACACATAATCATGATACACTTCAATGGCCGTACTTAAAGTACTTACCGTAACACAGGGAACACGCAAAACAAGATGGCGAACAAAATCATTCGCAACGATCGATATAAAAAACACGAAACATGCACTTCTCTGTTAACCTAACCAAATTCAGAATATTTTTGCGAGGTGAGGCTTGTGCAACAAACACTAAGGTAAGAAATGTGGACCAGTCAATAGTACTGCCTCAAAAATTGTAGGAATAATAATTAGGCTCATCCTCGGTGTAAGAACCTGTGAAACTCATGAGTGACATTAAACAAAGAAAACAAAAGGCATAAAACAATAGAGTCAACTGGGAATGCAATACTACAAAGGTGAAAAACAAAGGAAAAAGTCACAGGTTCTTACACCGAGGTAAACCCAATAATTAACGTATAAGCTTATGTGCAATGTAAATATTATATCTTTTTTAATTTTAAAACATTTACAGTGGTTATTAGAAAGCCAATCCATTGCACTTCGAACAACTAGCAATCTATTTAACTTACAGCAATCAATGTTCCTTACTTCGAATTGGCCTCTAGTGCTGATATAACAAGGAACCGACATGAGTTAAACCTTCGGGTACTCCCTTACAATAAATATGGGGTGCTTGTTCGATTCTAAGGTTGAGGCCGTAGTGCTTTCCGAAATTCGCACAAATCAAAGTATCCCATATACCAACGTTTTTGTCATTTTACGATGGTTTTGTTACCTATTAGGGTTAAAATTTAAGGGAGTAGCAGTATACAAGATACTGGTACTTTTTAGGAATTCCCAGTTTCTAAGCTTTCGACAAGCATCTCCATTAACATTGTATTGAAGTCTCTCCCTGGAATTTATTCAACTAAAACAGGAACTTGAACTATATGTAGCTTGAACAAGAACATTCTTTGCCAGCGGTTTGAATCGGTATTAGTATTCGCAGACCTTAAAACAATCTGCTGACAATTAATCTTGATCACTCTAAAAAATAAACCATGAACTCCTGGTTAAAAGGAACAACAGTAGACACCTGAAGTCTTGAACATTCTATTACAACAAAACGTCTCGATAAAGCAGAAATTGATGATTGCCAGTGATAATTTTCTGCGCAAAGATATCCAAAGGAATCAGGTTTTTTGTCCGAGATAGTAAAAAGTTCAAGATAGTATGGGTCTACTGCAGTGAGATAAACCTGAACAATATCAACTCCAACAATACTCTCATTGTTCACTCTGGGCCTAAATGAAAGGTTGCTTTGTGCTTCCGCTTATCCGAGCGCCAAGCCATTTTTTCATACACGTTCTGAACATTACCTTTAACGCAAAAAGGGTGCCATTTTTTTATATACAGGTGGTTAAATCCCCTGCAAATGTAGTAAATCAATGCTACCATTATTGCAGATTTCATAACAGCCAACATCTGCACTTTCTTTGTTCTCGGACTTGTACACTGATTTACTTTTGTGCAACATGTTACCATGGTCTTTAAGCCTCTAGAACAGTCAAGACGGCTTGTGTTAAAAAATGCCGCTACTTTTATCAATGAAATTCTAATTTTACGTTAATCTGAAATTTTCAATACGAGCAACGTATCTGCATACGTTAAGAGCTTAATACAAGTATTTGATAAGAAACTCCACTGACGGTTTACATGGGATAATTGTAACAGCTTCCGGAAACGTATAAAGAAATGGTCTATTGTACCGGGTCAAATTCGCACATTAAGATTTAAACAATAGGTCTTTTGTTTTAAGTGACACTGCCGAAACCACGCCGAAAAGTTCGTGCATGATCGCAAAATCTTCGGCTTGACAACCTGAGCGCGTGCATCTTTCCGAAATAGACTCATAAAACTGGTTCGGTCTAAGATTTTCGTTTTCATTTCGGTAGAATGTGCGCTCATGCAAGCGCACTTTAGCGCAAAGGTGTGACTTTTAGGGAGGTGTTATTTTTTTTGCTTCAAAACGCCATGTGCATTCATGAATAAAGATAAAAACACATATTTACATAAACAATAATTTTCCGCGGCGTGAGATTTAAATGCTTTCACCTCTGAACTAAAAGCCGTAGTAAAACAAAAATCCAAAATAAAACGAGTTGAGTACATTGCTGGTTTGTTATCCGATGAAAGTAGCTGCCGTTAGTCTCGCAAAATAGACTTTCAGGCATGAGGAATAAAGCAACACGTTCACGTAACAACTGTTTACGCGGCTACAAGATTTGAATGATTTATAAATGAGAATGAAGCTCGTTTAAACCTTAAGAACGCAACCAATGTGTTGTTGTCAGAGGAATTTTTATGCCTCGCTGTTGTTAGTTTGTCGTGTCAGTTATAGCTCTGTACCTCCCTCACGGGGGAACTTGCCACTTCATCGGGCCCGCCGAAGATTCATCGGAAATTTTGAATTTCCCTCGCTTGTTATAAGCCATTGTTTCACCGTTGATCGTTTTTGCCCTTACATGGACAAAAGCGATCAAGAATACAATAGCTATTGTTGTCGAATTTGACCCGCTTTTCTTGATACGGGAAGCTGTAAATCGTTTTTGTGCCCTTTTGATTGACGTTGTCATAACGATAGTACATTAAGTAGACGCGCCTAGACCGCATTTTTAGTTCGTAGCGAAGACCCCTTTGAGAGCAGAGTGAAGCTAGATCAAGAGACGCTAGAGTAAGATTTTCGGCTTTATTAATCAAGACCCGCGAACGTTGGTAAGAGATGATTTACTTTTTTTTAGTTGTAATGTTATTGTTTTAGTTTGTTACCTTTGTGATCGTACAATCGGATATGTAGTACTAGATTTTACTGCTCTTAAAGTGTCGCGTGCTTGTTGCACACTCTTTAGTTAGCTGTTAGTCATAAATACAAATTCTTATAAGTTTCATTTATGTAATGATTTCAGTTGACCGCATTGATAAAGTATAAGACGTCCCAAGGCTGATCAAGAATAAATTCAAGTAATTATATTGGTTTTGGTGCCATTCAATGATATCGTGCACGTACTTCAACCCGGCCCTCACGAACCGGAAATTTTCCCTCTAGAGTTTAAAAGGAAACTTTTACAGTCAACAACGAGGGTTAAACGAACTCTAAGGATTGGAATCTGCATGACTCGTATTGCTTGAAACAAACAAAATGGATTCCATTTATGTAGAAGATAGTGAAGAAATTAATGGTTTACGTGCCGAAGGAGCAAAAGAAAACAGCCACGTTGATGGCAAAAAATTCAAAGAACGATCGGAACGTCGGAGCAAAAACCGCACTGAAAAGGGCTTAGAATTCGACTTAGAAATAGTCGAAAGGAAGAAACTAAGAGCAACGAAAGATCTCCGATCCCGGATAGACGGAACGTATAAATCATTAAGGGAACCAGCAGATTTGGTTCAACTCATCGCCTGCAAGGAAGGTTTAGAAGCTGATCTAAACAACTTTAAGGCCACACATGAAAACGTGACTGATCTATTAATTAGATTAAATCTTGACGAAAAGGAACAGAGAGAACATGATGAATACGTCCTTTTAAACAATACCGCTTTAGAATGTTTGGCTGACATCAAGGTAAAAATACAAGACAAAGAATCAGAAAGAAGTGAAATCCTCTCCCAGAGATCAACGCGCTCTAAAAGAACCCAATCGTCCATACGGGCATCTTCAACTTCTTCTTCAAAGCGCGCAGCTATTGAAACCGCGACATTAAAGGCAAAATTGGAAACTCTGAAAAAATGTCAGGAAATTGACAGGCGGCGAGACGAGTTAATACAACAGGAAAAGGGGCTGGATCGTTTAAATGAACAGCAGGAATTGCATGGAGAACTTTCCGCGGCCGAAGCTATTCAGAACATTTTACAAGAATCTGAATTAAATGACACCTTAACTTTACGCGAAGCCTCGAACTTTGTTGATCAAACAGAAAAACAAACTCAGCCAAGAAACCCCAAATCTAATTTCACCGTCAATCTGCAAAGGAAAACAAGCTGTGTTTCCGATGGAAACAAGGAACAAAGATACGATCAGATCGATTCCCCTCACATTTCCGCAAACACGCCAATTCAACCTTGTGATGTGGACACAAAAACCTCAAGTCCAACCTCAAAATTACCGCTTGATGTTGCCACGTAACTGAATGTTAACACTCCTGCCTTTTCTCCCCGAAATATGGTCCAATCAGCGACAAGAACAGAGGTCGCCGAACAGTATGACTCCCAGTTTTGGCGTCATCATCATCTGTCGGCTGCAGAGCAGGCGACTACAAGCTTCCTCCAACCACAACGATCCTGTGACAATTCAGACAGCTTGTCCGGGCCAATCAAGTTGTCTGTGTCACCCAAAAGGTGTTGAATGTATCTGAGAAACAGGGTTCTTTGCCTTCCTGGTTTCCTCTTTCCATGTGATGGAATATACAGAGCATACTCCTTGCATGGCTCATCATCAGGCATCCTGAGTACATGGCCCAGAAACCTCAGTTGACGGGTTCTGACATTTTCCACTAGCGGGACAGTCTGGGTTAGGTCATAGATGGTAGCATTGGGCACCCTATCAATTGTCTTGATGTTGAGCATAATTCTATAGCATGAGGTACCAAAGGCATTGATCTCGCTTTCCATTGCTTTAGACAAGACCCACGACTCGCAACAATATAGAAGGACAGTGACACAGGTAGTATTAAATAGCTTGATCTTGGTGGAGATTGAGATGATGGGACATCTCCACAGACGTTCCAGCTTCCAAAAAGCTGACCATGCAAGCCCTTTCCTTCTCTTGAGATCCCCACTACTGGATGCCATCATAGAACCAAGGTATTTAAAGTCTTGTACATGGTTGATTGTACTACCATATACTTCTAGTGGAGGCTGTGGACAGCAGTTGATCGCTATATACTCTGTCTTGGAAACACTGATGACAAGTCCAAGGTCAGCAGCAGTACTGGCAGTTCTGGTTAGCTGGGACTGAGCACGAGAGATGGAGGACTCGAGCAAGGCAATGTCATCTGCAAAGTCCAAGTCATTTAAGACTTTTGCTGGGTACCTTCTTGATTTACGTGGGCACGTCAGAACTCCAGAATCACCATCTGAAGACCTTAGCAGCAGGTAGTCCACCAAGATAATGACCGTATTCAAGAAGAAAATACAGAGATTCAAAAGATGCAAGTCGAATTATTACGACGGATGGCTGTTCCAGTACCAAAGCCCCCAGTATTTGACGGAGATATTCTGGATTATCCAAAATGGGAGAACGCATTTGACGCACTCATAGAAGATCAAGTTGTCCGCCCACACTACAAGCTTTACTACCTGGGCGAGTACACGAGCGGAGCGGCGCAAAAGGCGATCAGCGGTCTTCTAGTATTGCGTTCTGAAGACGCCTATAACAGGGCCAGAAAAACCTTGAAAGAGCGTTTTGGAGATCTCTTCCGAATTTACGAAGCCTACAGAGATAAGCTGAGAAACTGGCCACCGTGTGTAACCAGCGCAGACCTCCAAGAATTTAGCGACTTCCTTGTCATGACGCAGGAAACCATGAAATCTTTTAAGTACCTCAAGGAACTTGAGAGTTACTCCATGATCCGGGAGCTTGCGGCCTGCCTTCCCATTTACTACAGCAATAAGTGGGGAGAAAGCGCAAAGAAGGTAGAAGCGAGGCAAGGCGAATACACCTTTGCACATTTTGTCGACTTCTTACAAGAAGCATCTCTTGATGCAAATCATCCTGTGTTCTCCCGTGATGCTTTAAACTCAACAAGAAAGGGACTAGAGAAGAAAAGAAGTCTCTATTCTGACAAAACGAAATGAAGTCCCGACAACAGAGATGGGAGAGGACGACGCAGCATCACCCACTTTGGACAGGGCGACGAGCTACCACCTAAGAATACCACGGACAGGACGGGCGGGAGTTCGTGCTTACTATGTAAAGAGAAACACAGTCTCGATCAGTGCAAGAGTTTCCTAGAAAAGCAAGTGAAAGAGAGATACGACCTTTGTATGGCTAAAGGACTATGTTTCTCCGGTCTCGATCCAGGCCATACGACACGATACTGCAAACGCAAAACCCGGTGCGACCTATGCAAGAAGCCACATGCGACCGTTCTTCACCGCCCCACTCGCAAGGACAAAAATGAAGAACCCAAGAATGATGCCCCCAAAGCAACGAATAATTGCGTGAACTGTAGTGACACTACGACATCCATGATTCTCCCCGTCTTCGTTTACCACAAGAAGAACCCAGAACACCGAGTGAAGGTGTTTGCAGTACTTGACGATCAAAGCGATACCTGCTTCATCACGGATGGGCTTTTACTTGGGGTAGAAGAGCACAGAACGCGTCATAAGAATGGAACGTAGTAAAAGCAAAATTATACATAATTTAGGCACAGCAGAGATAATGTATGTTAAGTTAGTAAATAATTTGGTAACCACGATAGTCTTAGTTTACAGTATATCTGGAAGGGTAGAAATCTAGCATTCAATACTAAGTTAGTTCACCCTCTATCTGGAAGCTTGGAAATGTGGAAATGAACGTACACTTACTGAGTTAAGGCGCTGTTACACTAGGCAATGTTTCGTGCAACTTGTCTCGCAACAACTAAAAACCGTGCGTTGCGATGCTGCGAGACAAGTTGCCAGGAGGGTGTTACACTTGGCAATGTTTCTTGCAATTTGTCTCGCTCGACGGTGACGAACAGCGGAGAGGACTGGTACGATTACAAAATAATTGACGCTAAAATCCAATATGGCGAATGCAAAACGTAAACATTTTGCTTTGCTGGTACTTGTCGATTTATGATGACGAAGACGAGGAAATTTTATTCAAGAGAAACCGCGTTAATTGGGTCAGGCCCTGGATGGCAAGAAGAGAAGAAAGAGGGGCATTTCATCAGCTGGCGAGAGAGCTTACTTTAGAGGATGCTGCAGGTTTCAGAGATTTCTTTCGAGTGAACAGTGATCAGTTCCAGTTTTTACTCGATAAAGTTTCGCACCGTATAACTAAGCAAGATACAAAATTACGACCAAGCATTAAACCTGCTGAAAGGCTGGCTGTTACGCTGAGATATCTGGCGACAGGCGAAACCTTCAAATCTCTGGAGTACTCTTTTCGAATCAGTAGAACTATGATTTCTGCCATTGTTATTGAGTGTTGCGAAGCAATATTTGAAATCCTCGGAAAGACATTCTTGAATACACCAAATAGTGAAGAGGAGTGGTTGTCACTGGCGAGAGCATTTGAAAACCGCTGGAATTTTCCCAATGGAGTTGGAGCGATAGATGGGAAAAGAATTCTTATTCAGCAGCCTTTCAATGCAGGGTCACACTACTTTGACTACAAAAGTAACAATAGTGTAATAATGCTGGCTATTTTTGGCCCTAACTACGAATGCCTTTGGGCAGACGTGGGCACAAATGGCCGAGCTCCAGATGGTGGAATTTGGCAAAGAAGCAGCATGAAGAAGTTACTTGCCAGTGACACTAACCCACTATGTCTTCCACCAGCCAAACCCCTTACAGGAAGAGTTAAACCCATCCCATATGTATTAACAGGAGATGATGCATTTCCACTCACAACCTACCTGATGAAACCATATCCTCGCTCCAATTTGACAAATGAACAGAGAGTGTTCAACTACCGCCTCTCGCGGATGAGACGCATCTCTGAAAATGGTTTTGGCATTTTGGCAAATATGTGGAGAGTACTCAGAGCCCCTATTCTTCTGCAGCCAGACAAAGTTGTCAAGATGACTCTAGCCATACTAGTGCTACACAATTTTTTAAGGTAAAATAATGATTTTATATTTATACATTTTTTCTAAATTGCAGTTTAATTCTCAGATATATTTGTCAAGGTAAACCACTAAACACGATGACATTTAATTTCCTCTTAGGCCAGACATGCCATCCATTCTAGCAGATTCAGAAGACAATGTAACCGGTGAGATCACCTCAGGCAGCTGGAGAAATGATCCACCATGTTCCTCTTGGATGGATTTTTTTCCCACTTGTAGCAACAACTTCACCAATGTTGCAAAGAATATTCGTGAGGAATACAAGGATTATTTTTACAATGAGGGGGTTGTTTCCTGGCAATGGAGAATGTGTGGAATAGACTGAAAATGCTTGCCAGGCAGATAAACCCTTCTATAGGCAGATTGACAGCCTGACTCTGAATTTTGAGTGCATGTTCCATTAAATTTGAACTTGCAATGCGTCATTGCATATGTTAAGTGTGTAAACAATGCATTATCAAATGACTCTGGCTATTTTGAGTTGTTCAGACTGTAGAAAAATTGTTTTAAAAGTAGTAAGATGGATTATAACTCAACATTTGTATCCAATAGCTACTGTTTAATTTAACATGATTCCACTTGTAACATTTAACTTAAATTTATGTCGACAAAACCCAGTTTAATCAAACAGTATGTCACTAATTTACAACAGCAGTCATGGCATGTTGTATTGTATGGCTGTAGGATCTCAGAGAGTTCATAATTACATCTACTTACAATGGCTTCTGATGAAAAAAACAACTACAGTACATTGTAATTAGATGTAATTATGTACACTCTGAGATCTTACACATGTCTTAATTTAAAAGAAAATTTATCCAGAGTTAATGTCACATATTCTTTGCAAATAGGGCAACAAACATTAAAGCTGAGTGGGCAAAACTTCAAGCTCTGAGACTCATGCCCCCTTAACCAAAATTCTGAGAAATACCCCTCTCACTACAGAGCTGACATGCTACTTTGTGGCATTTTTTTATAAGCAATGCCAGCAATAGTACAAACTTAAGCACAAGCACAGGGATACTGTTTCATCTTGTGATCACGCTTCCATTTCAATGATACTGTTAACAGAATACAGTGAGAATAGCCCAAAATAGCATGACCTAACTCTTTTTCAAACAACAATAAACATCAACAGTATCAAACTATGACTATTATAACAAGAACAAGAAAAACAAACTAGGGTGTCAAACTCTTACACACTTGTACACCAAAGCCAAGAGATATTACTGTTCATGGATATGAATTGAGATCTACAACCTGGCTTCCATCATGTGACAGCATTGAGGTCATTGAACCCGCAGGTGAGGGGCTCCTTACATAGTTAGGACTGTGATATGTATTAATGAAAGATCTTGATGACTGGGGAATTGGAAGTGATGGTGATTCTGAAAACCCATATGGAATAGAATGACCCCCACTCATTTCTACCTCAAACAAAACATCATTGATTCGTTTTTTTGCAACAACTCGTTGCATCTCAGAGAACCTAGATAGGGTTTCTGTAATTAACTGTCCAAATGCAGTTAGTTCTTTATCACCAGGGGAAGCATATCTATTTTCAGACTGAGGTGTTTTCAACGCATCAATTGCTTGCCTCCACAACTCTGCTCTTGTGTCTTGCAACTCTTGTGCTTTTTCCTTCTTACGCTTTTTTGTGGCAGGGTGTATCTGGGAATTAGTTTCTGAGTTGGTACTTGAGGTAGATGTAAGCGTGCATACAGAATCATCAACTTCTTTACATTCTTTGGTAAACTGCATCAACATATAATATTTCCAAGCTGGTTTATAAACGGAGTCGGTCCCAGCGCCGGAACGCTTACTGCCTTCTACTCTCTTGTCATCTCTGTCAAAAATTGTTTTCAGTGAATGCCACTGCTGTTTTATGTCATCTTGAGATCTACCATCTAACTGTTCCACCAGTTTGTTCAGTGCAGCTTCTCTCAATTGTCTGTCTTTGTACTCTGTCAAGTGATGATTCCATAGGAAACTGTTCTCCTTGTAAAATTCAACGAGTGTTTCCACTTCATCATCCTCCCATTCCCTTTCCTCTTTATCATTCAAACTTTCAATAATCTCATCTTTTAAAAATTCCAAATCTTTAAAAAACTTCCATCGAGATACATACGTGACATCTTGTTGCATTCGTTTGACCTCTCTGGTCATAGATGTGCGAAGACTGTGCAATTGCTTCTTGATTTCCTCAATTGGCACTTCACATTGCTGCGAAAGGGTTTGCGAGTCATCGAGTTTCCTCTGTTTGTCTTTGTAAACTGCTAAAGATGTATCCCAAAGGGACGGGCGTTCTTTTAATGCTTCAATTAGCCCCTTTTTTTGAGAATCTGTCATTTTTAATACAGACGTGGCAACAGAGTCACTTACAGCCGCCATTTTGTTTTGAGACAGTAATGCACATGCGCTGAAAGGAGCAATTTCATTGGCTGAAGTCACAAAACGTTGCGACACAAGTTGCAGGAAACATGTCACACTACGCAACGCTTGAAAAATTCGTTGCGGCGTGGCGAGAATCGTTGCGAGAAGTAGAACCGACTTCTACTTCTCGCAACGATTGCGGCAACAAAAAAATCGCAAGAAATGTTTGTTGCGGGGTATGTTACACTGGGCAATTTTTCATGCAACTTGTGTCGCAACAAAATTGCGAGACAAGTTGCACGAAACATTGCCTAGTGTAACAGCGCCTTTAACCCTCTATCTGGAAGCGTGGAAATGTGGAAATCTGGCAATGCACACTTGATGGGTTAACCCTCTATCTGGAAGCTTGGAAATCTGGCAATGAATACTTAATGAGTTAACCCTCTATCTGGAAGCGTGGAAATGTGGAAATCTGGCAATGAATACTTAATGAGTTAACCCTCTATCTGGAAGCTTGGAAATGTGGAAATCTGGCAATGAATACTTAATGAGTTAACCCTCTATCTGGAAGCTTGGAAATGTGGAAATCTGGCAGTGAACACTCAATGAGTTAACCCTCTATCTGGAAGCTTGGAAATGTGGAAATCTGGCAGTGAATACTTAATGAGTTAATCCTCTATCTGGAAGCTTGGAAATGTGGAAATCTGGCAGTGAATACTTAATGAGTTAACTTTCTATCTGGAAGCTTGGAAAGGTGGAAATCTGGCAATGAATACTTAATAAGTTAACCCTCTATCTGTTATATACCATTTTGGCCGAAAAGGTAGCCCTTTTATATATATACCTACTTTAACTCTGTCTTATGAACAAATCGCTGAGAAAGGAAGTCTTTTCAGGTGCTTTTTTCGAAATCTTTTAATAAAAATCCCCTTTAATTACCCAAATGACCAATTTCCTGCCCTTTATATATTACTTCAATCTGTGAAATCGCTACCCTTTTATATACCTGAAGCCCGTAAAAGGTACCCCTGCTGGGGGGAGCCTTCCCGTGTAGGCCATTGAAGGGAGTCCCCCGCCCCCCCTAGGGCTGGAAGCTTGGAAGTGTGGAAAGGTGTATGTCATTTTTTAGACAAGCATATTTTATACAATCAGTATAATTGTCAGACCTTGGTGGCACATACCACCCTAAGCAAATAATAATAAACTACAATGAAAACAGAACCAGTGTTATATTTTTTACTTTCATTGATCATCGCTTTAATTGGCTTAAAATATCTTAAGTTAATTAATATAACTCCTTTGTTTAAAAGGCAGACATCGACTTAACAGTATCATTTAAAATATTTACATTTAATCAATCTTAATCGATATCATCGTATAAATTATCCCTAAAATAACTTGTTACCGCAACCTTTCATTGTTGATAGTCCTGTCAGCTGTGTAATGTTTTGAACTCGAAAGGTTAAAACTAAAACCTCTCTTGATAAATAATTGTCTAGAAACAATCATGATGCTTAAATAATTTCCACAACAACAACTATAATATAACTGTTAAAACTCAACATTAACAACTTAACAAAAAATTAAATATATTTTTTTGCACACATGGCTCATGGCGCAAGAAATGTTCTGTTACAAATACCAATCTACTATTTATTTTTGTCTATATAAGGTGATTCTTCAAAATAGTAATACAGAAGTGTGCACCTTCTAGTTCAAGGGGTATAGAATATATAGAGACATTTAACCAAAAAGAGGAAATTTGGGGTCACAAATACCATTTACCACCCTCTTATCAAGAGTCTTATTACACTGTACATTCAAGTATTTCTCAACAATAAATATTGATTCTAAAAATAAAAATATTACAAAACCCAAAATGTGACAACAGGTTTTGCATCAGTTATTGAAACAACATCAACTTTTAAATAAATTATCAAAAGAAATCCAATTTTGTCATAAACAAAAGTTAACTCCGACTGTTGTCTTTTACCTCTGTTTTATAATTGACTCACAGATATCCAGTATTAATGGGTGATATTACCTCTGCAGATGAATATTATTAAACCATTGTTATCAAAGTGAATGGGAACATATTTGTCACCCAGCAAATTGTGATTTGTCACTAGATCTGGTTTGGAATGTTGTCTCCTTATTTCTTATAATGTTTTAATAATTGCTATCCAAATGACTTCTAGAATGGAGAAGAAAGGTAATTTTTTAGATTTATTGAAAGTTTGGTGACAAATATGCCCCATGGAGAAATTCAGCTTTCCTAATCTGAATCTCTTATAACTTGTAGCCTATTTATATCTTAACATGTTTAATTAATAATAATCTACAGTGCTAGTATGTTTAGGGAAAGGTACTCTTGTATTTCCCTTGCCAATCTTGCCAGACGAATTATTTCATCTCTCTTTGTTTTTGAGAGATTGAAATCCTGGGCAAGGAAGCACTCTTTGTACTTTTCTTTACTAATGCCCGTCTGAGCCAAGGAAACGTCGGTGGTTAGGTTGGGTTTTTTTTTTACAAAAGCAACTGTTCTTGCATTGGTAATGGTCTGCCCCAATCCTGATTTTTCTAGATCTGCCATGCAGTCTTTAACTGCTCCAGTCGTCCAGACTGGCATCAGCTTGGACGAGGCAGATGCTCTTGGTGCGGGGTTTAGAAGCCGTGCGATGGGAATTTCTCGGTGAAAATCGGCTCGGCGCTGAAGAGGTCCAAAATCCAGCTTTCCTCCCTTGTCTCGCTACTATACGCTCAGGTAAACGTCCGATGCAAAACCCTTCAAATCGCTAACATTCGCTGTTTTCAGCTACAAGAATGACACCACACAACATTTCAGGTAAAAATACGTTTATTTTAACAACAACAACAACAACAATACTTTATTTACTCATTATTATGTGGGCCCCCTGTGATCTAATACCGCTGTGGTGACCGTTTTTCCATATCACTGTTAATGGCGTTGTATTTGATGCTCAAACTTGGGGGGTATCGCCCCCAAAAAATCCAGTTGAGCCACCTTAACCCATTAAAGGACACCATATCAGACGGTCCTATCCATCCATGAATGCCTTGCATTGTCTTGAAAACTTTCAATTGTGCGCTGAAGTTCTTTTTTTTCTTCTCTGGTCAACACAGATTTTGCGGTACGTATTTCATGGCTCAAAGCCATATTATAGTCGTCGTCGACATAAACTAAAATATCTGTGCATAAATTTTGCATGCCCTAATGTGACATGAAAAATAAAGAAAACTTGGAGCCGGATTTACAATTCGTGGGCTGCGCCATGAGTAATAATAAAATTTAGCCGTAATTGAGCATGTGTTCCACGATGGTATAGTGGTCTAATGCCGGGCCTCGCAATCTGGAGACACGAGTTAAATTTTCGCTCAAGACCTCCCCTTTTCTCTTTTTTTTTTTCTTTCTTTGGACTGGACATTAAGTAAGTGATATCCTGGTGTTTTTTTTGCATTCGTTAAAAATCCTTACGTTTAATTTAAAAAAAAATATAGAACCATGTCAGTATGAAAACATAAGCTTACCGCAATATTGCGTTAATTTTAGCATTGCTATTCATGTGTTCGCTCTTGGGAGCCTTTGATTTCATAAACGTTGTGCACTATTTGTCACTCAGTGGCATTTTCTTCGAACTGCTAGGTTTTCGCTTACCTGTTGTTGTCTCACCTGCCATTATCAGCAAATGCTTGGAGTCCAGGACTCGGACATCAAAACCAAGCTATTTCTCAAACATTTCTTCAATTACATACACTGAAGTGGTTTCCTCTTTGGTCGTTATTTCTACGACCACAAACGATTTCTTTCATCCCTGGGACTTGCCCACTTTAAAAGTTGGTCTTAACAAAGCAATAACACTGCCGGCTCCCATTCACCACGTAATTTTTCGAAAAGTCTTCTGCTTGAAAGGTTCCATTTTCTAAAGGCAAAATAATTTCTGCCTCCTCTAAATGGATGTATATTCTTTGCTGTGCTTCTAGTTTGAATATCATGGCCAAGTTTGTGATTGTAACTGTGGCAGGCCGAAGTTTGAAAACCTTTCCCCCATGTTTAACTTTCATGTAAGTGTGAGCCATCTTAGATGTTGAAGTGGCGTTGGAAGCATTGTCACTGGTTCAGTGATATTTTCACGTGGTTGCCAACGGTTGACATCTGTCATTCAGAAGGATTTTAAATGGCTTCCTAATAGCTTGAAACGCCTTTTCGTTTAAGCGAACAAGGTATCTTAACCGCTCGAAACATCCACAGGAAAAAACTACAGCTTGTTGATTTTACACACCTAAAGTTGATACCTGTGAAAAAGCAAATCAAAGTGCCCTTTGGGCTATCTCCTGTAAGTTTTTCCCATCATGCAGTGCTGTCATGTCCGAATATTGTTTTTACGCTAGACTGTGTGGTTTCTTGAGTCAAATTTCTCTTTTGTCAATTTTTTGGATGTAGTTACATTGAAAATGGCGATGCTCTCCTCTTGTCTCGTTTCTGGAGCAAGTGTTAGTAGTTTCAACTCGTCTGGATTTCCAACTGGTTTACTATCAAAATATCTAACAAGAGCCTCAAACAAACAATATGTTACTGTTTCAGTTATTCCCTAGACATGCACCACCACTTATTCATTCTCGTCATTTTTAACAGAGTGTAACACATGTATATGGTAACAAAATCTCGATTTATTACAGCCTCACTCCACTAAATTACAAATAGATTTGTTGTCTGTTCAGAGATTGAACAAGTTTTCTATAATTGTTATCATTCATACAATTAATTACCAGTTTAAATTGTCATTTGCTGCAGGAAAAATCCCAGCATCACTTTAAAGATGATGGCTTTTTACCTAAACCTGGGTTGTTTTAAATATGTGTAACAATATCTTAAACAAAAATAAAATAATTTGTTGTCGAAATATTCAAAAATTTTTAAGTTTCTATTTAAGCTAATTATTTTAAGTCATTAATTTAAGTCATCAATAAATATAAGTGTTATATACAAGCTATGTGATCTTTTCTTTTGTGATACTTAATAGTCCCGGAGTAAACGTAATCCTTTAGTTTCCATTCCAGCTTAATTCAATACCTTTCTATGCCCAGCTTAATTCAATACCTTTCTATGCATACATGTGCATCTAATTGTAAATAAACTTTAGCTATTCTTATGGGATATGCCCACGGAGGGCAGGGTGGGTTTAAAGGGGAATAATTAGATAGATATAAAGTGACTAGGACATGCAAAAGAACTTGTTTTGTTTGAAATTCTCATTTCTATTTTTTAGGGGAAAGAGGTTAGTTAGATGTAGATACCATTTCTATTTTGTAACATCCGACATAATACTGAAAAAGGCATGAGGGATTGATCCTTTTTATTATTAAGTATATATAGCTTCGCTTACAACTCTGTCTCGCTTTTAAACCCAAGTACAACCCCCACCCTTCCTTCAGGATGTACCATTGTTTAATTTTTAAAAGGGTTGACAGGGTAAGAACATCTTACCTTATTACTTAATATCCACACCAGATATATAGAGATGTCCTTGATCAGCATTAGCACTTTGAAATAATGAACTTGCAGTTGTCCACCATTTAGTGAATGTCGCTTGATATATAATTATAAGTGCATGTTAGTTTGACACAATCCAACATGGCCTGATTTTTTTTTTTTTTCATCATTTTTATTTCAATAGTTTAAATTTAACAAATTAAAGAAATATACAACCTGCATATAGCAAAGCTAATCAAGGCAGGTTGTATAATTTACAATCAAATTTAGCAAACAAAAATTATTAGTAAAATCAGGTAAATAATAAATAAATAATTAATTATAATAATAATAATAAATAAATAAAATAAATAAATAAGTAAAATAAATTAAATAAATAAATAAATAAATAGGTATACACACACATTCACAGATAGCTAGCATTTACATGAGTAGTACAAGAACCTATAATAATAATACATAGAAGATAAAGAAGTTATAATAATAGCTGGAGTCTGATTAATGATAATTGGTAATTTTTAACATTAACGTAGAGACCTCAACATAATCATCCTCATTACCAAGTACCGTAAGTAAAAATTGGTGAATTTTATTTTTGAAAGGTTTTTTCCTAAGTTTACGCAGGTTAGGCTTCAGGCAATTCCACAACTTAGCTCCGAAAATGGAAAACGAATTAAGATAAATACTCAGTCTTGATTTATTAACATATAAATTCCCAGCATTAGAAAATCTAGTGTTATATGTATGAACGTCAGATGAACAGGTAAAAAGATCACAGATATTCTGAGGCGCAGAATTAGTAGATACGTCATGCATAAGAGAACAAACTGTTTCAAAATAAAGCATATTGAGGGGTAAAACATTAGCAGAGACAAACAAAGGAATAGTATGAGATCTATTACCAGCAAAGAACATCAGCCGAAGAGCTCGTTTTTGTAAGATAAAGACCTTCCTCAGATAGATCTGTGCAGCTTGGCCCCAGGCAAGAATACCGTAATATGTGTATGGGAAAATCAGAGAACGGTAAATTTGGATTAAAGTATTTAGAGGGACAAAGTGCCTTAATCGTGCAATAATTCCAACGACCCTGCTAATTTTAGAGGCAATGTAGTCAATATGATATTTCCAAGTTAAGTTTTTATCGATGAGCACGCCCAGGAACTTTACATAATCTTTACATTCAAGACACGTTTCACTGTTTGAGGCATTATTATATATCCTTATATTGATCTGATAGCTAAGCTTCTTTTGTGATGGCCTAAAGATAACAAAATTGGACTTTTTTGCATTAATGGTTAGCTTATTAGCATTTAACCAGTCACAGACTTTCTGCAATTCAGTGTTGGTTACACTTTCTAGTGACTTCAAATCCTTATCAGCATACAGCAGGTTTGTATCATCAGCAAATAAATAAAAGAAAGCTTCTTAGAAGAGTTATAAATGTCATTGATATAAATCAAGAAAAGTAGGGGGCCTAAAACAGACCCTTGTGGGACCCCAGTTAGCACATTTCTTTTAGATGATATTTGTTGATCAATTTGAGTAGTTTGAACACGGCCATTTAAGTAGGATGAGAACCATTCATTTACCGGGCCCCTTATACCGTAATGATATAGCTTGCTCAAAAGAATTGAATGATCCACAGTATCAAAAGCCTTTTTAAAGTCGAGGAAAATACCACAAGTAAACAATTTGTTATCCATGTTGCTTTGGATCGAATTAACAATATCCATAATTGCATGCTGAGTTGACATACTCTCACGAAAACCATACTGGCCATTGTACAGAAGTCCATTTAATTCAACGTAGGATTTTAGTCTATTATACATAACTTTCTCAAAGAGCCGATTGAAAAGTGAAAGAAGAGAAATGGGACGATAGTTATTAGCGTCCGTTTCATCGCCACTCTTGAAGATGGGAATAACTTTTGCATGCTTTAATTTGGATGGATATTGTCCTTTTATAACAGAAATATTCATTATTTGTGCTAGTGGTAAAGAGAGTACACTACTAGAAGATTTCAATACGCGAACAGGACAGGAGTATAAGCCATGTGCTTTATTAGTAGGGAGGAGCAAAATTTCAGTTTTGAGTTCCATGGAAGTGACTGGCTCAAAGAAGAACGAACTAGATGAATTAATAACGGGGAGATAATCACTAAAATGATAATTAGCAGGAGGTACAGAAGCCGCAAGCATTTGACCGACAGAAGAAAAGAAGTCATTGAGCACATTAGGGCGCATAACAATAGGCTTACATCTTCTTTTATTTCTGCCGATGAGATGATTAATCCCAATCCAAGTTTTTCTGACATTTGTCATATGATCATTGAAATATGAATGATAGTACAACTTTTTACTGCATCGAACGAGTGTAAGTATTTTATTGCGATAATGTTTATATTTTTCATAATTTCCAGATGCAAATAGAGCATTTTTTACTTTTATTGACTTTAGTATCCCCCTAGTGATCCAGGGTTTAGAAAATTGCTTGGCTTTGCGTTTTGATAAAGGTCGAAGGGGCGCATACTTGTTTACTATTTTGTTAACACTGTTAAAGAATCTAGAAAAACTAGCATCTACATTATCTCCACAGTTTCTCATGGCCAAATCCCAGTTGAACTCGGATAACTCAGAATGAATGTTTTCCTCCGTGTTTCTTGAAAAATTCCGATACATAGTTTTTGGGGGTAGCTCTTTTACCTTGAAAGACTTAACAATGCAAAACTGAGAATAGTGATCGCTTATAAAAATTATCCGAAATTATATTACCACTCGTGATTTCCCTACAAATTTGGTTTACAAAGATATTATCAATTAGCGTGGCTGAGTTACTGTTAACCCTGGTTGGTTTATCAATTGTAGGAATAAAAGAATAACTTTGCAACGAAAGTAAGAAGTCTTTAGTAAAGTTACAGGTTTCGGCATTGAGGAGGTTTATGTTGAAGTCTCCCAAGACATAGATAGCCTTGCCAGAGCTACTAAGTTTTTCCAAGGTTTCATCAAAATATGTCTGAAAGCTCTCAGGGGAGTTGTGCTGCCTATAAATTACACCACAGACAATGTTACTTTTCCTTTCAAATTGTAATTCAACCCACAGGGCTTGAAAAGCGCGTGACGAAATTTTTTCAATGACCCTATACTTTACATTTTCATCAATAAACAGTCCAACACCTCCAGCAGCAAGAGGTGTCGGGGCAAATTCAAATGTATAGCCAGGGATATTTGGATGGTAATCAGACTGATCATTTTCAGTGATTCTGGTTTCAGTTACTCCTATAATATTAAAAGGATATCCAAGCTCATTAAGAAGATGAGTCTGGAGATTTTCAAAATTGCGCTTTAGGCTTCGAACATTCGCATGGAACAGAGAAAACAAATCATCGGTATCGTGAAAACTATTTTTCAACGTGTAAAAACTATGTGGAGAAAAATACCTACTATGAATTTTTAGATCTACGAGATTTTGGTCCGGGTTGATACTTCTAGCTGTGTTTAGACTAAATAAATCAAGGTCATGAAAACTTGAGAGTTTTTCTAGATATTTTTTGGTTGGAAGAGAACTATTGTTGAGGTTATTAAATTGACCATGAAGCGGTACAAAATGGTTGGCACCAAAATACGGTAGCTCCCGGAACAGAGTTCTTATAGATTTCCGATATTCATCGTCATTCATCATTCGATAAAGTTATAAAAGGATACATTATCAGTCAGCCCAGCCTTGTTAAATCAACAACGTCTCGTATCTTCAACGCTCGGGAGCTGCCATCTTTCCGTAAATAAACGCAAGAGTTTTTAGTCCAACAGAATTGATAGTTGTGTTGCTCTTTGAATTTCTTCGCTTCGGTAAAAACATGCTGCATCTTCGGCGTTAAATGGTCGAATATCCTGACAGATGAAAGGGAAACTTCCTCGCCAAATCCCAAGGAGCTGGGGTCTGCTTTACATGCATCATTTCGTCGAGCCATAACAGCTTCCTTCGACAATCTTCTGACAAACTTGCATATAATCGGTTTCGACGTTCTCGCCGTTGCATTCCTCTGCGGCACACGATGTGCAATGTCTATATCATGAAGAGAAACATCGGCTCCCATATCAGAGAATAATTTTACGCACAAATCACTTGTTTGAGAGTAAGACTCTTGTTCACTTAGTTCGGGCATCCCAACAATCTTTACATTGTATTGATAGCTATATTCACACATACTATCAATTGCCTTCCCGATTTCATCCACTGTAGTGCTAATTTCAGCGAGCCAAGTACTAAGGCGTTTCAGTTCTTTACTCACTTCTGTTCGGAAGGTTTGAGACTCGTCATGTGCATCGCTGTAAAACTGCAAAACCGTTTCAGTTGATTGTGCACTGCGATCCGGAGAGCTGGTATGTTCAGTAACATATTCTTTCAGCTTACGAATCTCTTCGGTCAGAGCATTGACTTGCTCTCTAAGCTCTTGGTTTTTTTTCTTCAGAGTAGCATTATTCTCAGGCATGATAAATATTAGTGTTTCCGGTACTTAAATGTGTTTATCATATGACCCGTACGGCCCTGCCAACCTTTTCTTTGCAAAACCATTGATGAAAGTCCCGTATGAGGGCCGTACGCATTTGCGCGAGCGGGGCCGGAAAAAGGCGTACGGCCCTACTACAAAAGCGGACGACCGTGCGCATTAAAATTTCAAGTAATTTTGTCTCCAAATTGGTCATATGATAAAATGCTTATTGACTAAGTTAGGTCGGGCCGGATGGGAAAATATTTGGCTCTCGGTCATGGCGCACGGACCTCGCTGCGCTCGGTCCGTACGCCATGACCTCGAGCCAAATATTTTCCCATCCGGCCCTCCCACTTAGTCAATAAGTACATAATACTTATAAAGTTATACACTAAAAATAACGAAAATAACGTAGAAAAGTATTGAAATTTGCCGGAGCGCTGTTTCACACGTCCATCTTGGTCGCTCACCGCTGACCAAATTCCTTTTTGTTGTTCTTCTGTATATGTACTGTGTTTTAATCTTTAAATCCACAAACATATCCTATGCAGAAAATGGTTTGAATATTTTTCCGAATTTTTAACCCGTGAATGCGTGCATGTGTAATGAACGATATGCAAATAACACTCACTCGCTCACTCGCTCCTTCCATCAGCTGTAAACTTAGTGACAATGCTTTGTTACGAATGCATTACAAGAATAAAGTGAATCCAGCGATAACAATAACTTAATTGTTGTAAATGAACATAAACAACAATAAGCTTAAAGATGTTTTTTGGACTCTTTAATGCAACATTAAAATCGATCTAAAAGAATTTTTCAACCGAGACATGCGTTTTGATGCGTATCTACCTGGAAGTAATTAAATTTATCCTGTTCTAAGTCAGTGATCACGGTGGCCGAGTGGTTTAGTGCGCGTAATGACAGCTGAAAGGCCCAAGGTTCAAGTCTCGGTCTGGACCTCCCTTTTTTCCCTTTCTTCGGACTTAAAATTATGAAAGCGATGTACTGTATTTTTCTTTTTGTGTTTGTCAAAAATCCTTACGTTTAATTTAAAAAAAAAATGTAACCATGTCAGTGTATAAACATAAGCCATTGCGTTACGTGTTAGCATTTCTTATTCACGGGTCCGCTCTTAGGAGCCTTTGATTTCATTTGTATTGTTATCTGTCATTATTTTTACATATACATAACATCCGAATCAACTGTCTGAAGAGCTGGGAGCGGCTTTTATTGTTTTAAGGGAAAAGCAGGCCAGCTAATGAACAACTAATTAAAATGCGAGGGATTATTAATATGTATGTATTAATAAGTCACTTATTTGCTTGCATATTAATACATAATCCCCTCGCATTTTAATTAGCTTTTCATGAAGAACAATTTTACAAAATATAATGTTTACTTAGAAATATTAAACACAACGCTACAATTACTGAAATTAAACTGAGCAGTATTTTCTTTTGCGCTAGATTCACGGATTTTCTTAGTTGGTAGTTCATCGCTTTCCACTAAGGCCCCCAAAAAATCAGTTGCTGATCCGTGCAACACGTCGGACACAATTTCCTTCTGTACATCGCTCACCCTTTGATAGGTGTGAAGTGACTTCACAGTACGACGTCCAGTACGTTCCATAATGAGCTTTTCAGGCACTCCCTTTTCTTGGCCAATTGTGCAAGTCTTGGCTCTCAGTGAATGATTTGATTTGTAACCTTCTATTCCTGTAACTCTTCACATGTCCTGAACAATTTTTCTCACCATGTTTTTTTCCAACTGATGTTTTTGTGTACCACACTTCGTCGTCAGAGCTGACTTTTCTTTTAGGGGTCAAATATAAAGGACTATTCCTTAATGTCCTCGAAACTTGGAACAGCAAACAACAACAGCACATTGCGGTGGTTGGGTTCTGGCCCCAAAATCGTCCATTTATTAACAAACATAACAAACCCTAGTATAATACAGTATGGCTATACACATGTACATATCCGCTTCATGAGGAGTTTCTAGGCATATTCAAAAGTAGAATGACAACAACCATCCGAAAGTTTAAAGTTCGATTACGTTGAAGATATCGACACAAAGGTGCCAGAATCACAATGGGTAAATATCCGTTACACATTACTTTTAAACAACCTAATTATCATATATTTGAATACCAAAACCCAGGACCTCCCTTGTCCATAAGGAAATCATTTCTCTTTCCGCTACTTATTCATTGCATTCATAATATGCTACAAGAGAAATGGAATTCCTTAATGTCCTCGGAAACTTGGAACAGCAAACAACAACAGCACATTGCGGTGGTTGGATTCTGGCCCCAAAATCGTCCACACAAGGCGAAAGCATAGTTCAAAAGAAAGCTAGAGTCAAACTTTGAGAGCCTTGGATACTGACAGAAGAGTCTCCCTGCGGTCCCTGATATAATTATTGGTTCCTCGATGCATTGGATCTCCATCCTCCATGTGCAGAGATGAGTCGATCTGATATGCCCCGTACAGAAGCCGCAGAAGCGCCACCAGATCTTAAACTGTGTAAGCCATTGTATTCGGGGTCCAACCCAATGGCTGCAAATGCGGCAAGAACTTGCGTGCGTCCTAGCTTTGTGGTAAGACAGCTTGCTATCCCTGCGAAATTGGCGGGAACCTCAGCCTTGAATAACACGGAACAGTGGACCAGCAGACAATGCAGAATGCTCCAACAGACGCTCGGTCAAGCCAACTGGACAGGTGCGAAGGCCAGAGCGGGCAATAAAAATATTCTGACCCTGGTGGAACTGGTCGTTCTTACGTTTCTCTAGAAAAATTGACATGTGAGTAGGGAAGATGGTCAGATTATCGACGCAAATCTCACTAAGATCGCTCCATCTCAGGAACCCACCAAAGCCAACGGCAATTAACGTAACAGTCTGAAGGTCGGACAGTAGGCAACCCGGTTGAGCAAATTTGTCCACAATATCCCTAACGTTAACGGGGGTAAGCGGTCTTTTCTTAGCCACAGGACGTGCCAACAGACGCTTAGCCGAATTGACGACTTGCACAACCAAAGGGTGAGACACCGGATCCATCAATATGGCTTTCTTGTGAGCCCATGATACTCCATAAAGAGCTGCAACTACAGGAGTGGGCGTGCGTGATTTTCCCAGAATGTCGGACAGGTACAAGGCGACATAAAAGCCATTTGCTGGGAGGGTCGTGCAACCGAAGCGCGCAGCCCACGTACACCACCGCTTAAACTCTCGACGATATTTGATCACCGTTGAAGTGGCGTGGTAGTGAAGAACGATGTGCGGCAAGGCCCCAGCCAGTCGATTGAGGTAAGGATCCGCGATGCTGTACAGATTCCTCCAAGGTGCCGACATGAACACATGTGAACTTAAGGAACAACAAAGTACCATAAGTCAGAGGTTGGAGCATCACCAGCTATACTTGAAATACACGGGGCAACAAACTCAAATCAGCTACGAAATCGCACGTCGCATTTTGTGTTTTTCATTGGCATACCATTGGTAAATCTTTGGAACAAGTAAATGAGATACCAATATTGGTAAAGTGTTATATATCCCAACATTGGTAGAACAAAAATGGTATGCCGATATTGGTATAGAGAAATCCAACATTGGTAGAACAAAAATATGCCGATATTGGTATAGTGAAATCCAACATTGGTAGAACAAAAATGATATGCCGATATTGGTATAGAGAAATCCAACATTGGTAGAACAAAAATGATATGCCGATATTCGTATAGAGAAATCCAACATTGGTAGAACAAAAATGATATGCCGATATTGGTATAGTGAAATCCAACATTGGTAGAACAAAAATGATATGCCGATATTGGTATAGAGAAATCCAACATTGGTAGAACAAAAATGGTATGCCGATATTGGTATAGAGAAATCCAACATTGGTAAAAGAAAAATGATATGCCGATATTGGTATAAAGAAATCCAACATTGGTAGAACAAAAATGATATGCCGATATTGGTTTTAAGAAATCCAACATTGGAAGAACAAAAATGATATGCCAATATTGGTATAGGGAAATCCAACATTGGTAGAACAAAAATGATATGCCGATATTGGTATAGAGAAATCCAACATTGGTATCACAAAAATGATATGCCGATATTGGCATAAAGAAATCCAACATTGGTATTACAAAAATGATATGCTCTCTTATGCCAAAAGGACAGTAAATACGGCAATAATTGGCAAAAGTTATTCAATCTCCATACAAATAATGAAGAAGGGTCTCCAACATCATAAAATTTATTTGATATATATACCAATTAAATTTACACAAAAAGATTTTGGAAATAATATGGTCTGTTGGTAACTAATTACATGCAGTTTAAGTAAAATACACAAATTTAAACACATTTTCAAAGTCTTTTTTCAAAGTCAAACTTTAAGTCCTTTCTGGAGAATTTCATCCCTCCATACAAAACACAACATTAGTCATATACATGTTAAGTCTCTATTATTACATGTTTCCTAACAAAACACAACGTTGGTCATATACATGTGAAGTCTTGCATCAATTTAACTGGCACATGTCATTTATACGTCTCTACATTAAGGAGAGTGAGTGGTTTCAAAACCCTCAGAGAGGGTCGAAACATTAGAAGAGTCAGTGGTAACTGAATCTGTGTCTCCACTATTATCAGACTCCTCTATATCTGGACCCGGCAGTTTCTTTTTGCACACAATATCTTCTCTCTTAAGATTCAAAAAGTTAACCTCACCACTTTCTGTGGGACTTTTTATCTCAACGAAGCTTTGACTTACAAGTGCTTTTGCTATCTTTACAGATAATTGATATTTTCCCAGTGAACGATATTTGACAGATAATTTCTTCGCTAGAGGTTGAAGATGTTTCACAACTGTCACATCTTGCATTGACTGTACTCCCAAAAATTGTAAAACTACAATAACACCACTTTTGGTGCTGATGTCTTCCATCTTTGAACTTGTTTTGTTGTTTTGTTGTTTTTCAACAGGGCCAAAATCTTGTTCATCTATAAAAGGAAGAAAAAACAAAACCAATGTAAGGACCATGCAATAAGATGTTCCTATATCTTGTATGATTAACTCTGGCATAAATTAATTACCAGACTTTTACTTTAAAAAGGCATATTTGTTCAGAAGACAATTCTCACAAAATATTATGCTTGATGGATTACCTTGGATTACCTTGGATTACCTTCTGCTGCATTAGATTCATCATCAGTAGTCAAAGAGCAACGCTTTTTGGCCCTCTTTGCAGGTGTGTGTTCAGCCTGTTATAAAATGAGAAAAACAATTTTAAATAAAAATATTAAGCAGTTTAACTGTTAAATTTATTTAACAAGTGACAGGCTGGCAGGATCACATGTTTATAATTATGTATATATATTGCAAAAGGCCACCTGCCATTTTATAAGGACATCAACAGCTTTAACAAGGCTATTTACCGTGAACTGTTATGATTGTGGTAACATTTTTTTACATCAACTCGGTGCAACTACTATAATCAGTTGACATACCTCAAAGTCATAACCATCCTTAAGACGTCGGTTCTTTTCGTGTGCCCACTGTATAATGTGAAACCGAATGCACTCTGAAAAAAACAATGACATAATGGGATTAATATCCAAATACATGGTTTGGAGGGGTCATGTGGATCAGAGTGTGCTGGGTGTGGTTGATATAAAGAAATGGAATTCAGACATTTAATGACTTTTATGTCACCCTTAAAACATGATCTGCTCAATCTGTGGAACTTGGTTTTTGAACAGTTACATTTTCATGACAATCAAACCTTGTGTACTCTGAGAACCTGAGGCAATTCTTGAGCGATTTTCAGCCTTGTGCCAATTAATTTCCAATTCGTCACTGTCATTTTTGCCGGCAGTTAAAACTAGAATGAAATTTGGATGTTGAACCATGCACACCACACTTACCCCTTCCAAAGCCAATCTGTGTTATTGTGCATGATAATGAGAGCCTCGATACCAGTTCTTCTAATTTGAGTTTCTGGGTAGTATTGTTCTTAATATGAACACTCTGGTTCCCTGGCCATACTTTCTCTGCTTCACGGATAATGAACGAAGTTCTAAGAAAATGAATGGAAAGGATATATTATAGTATAGTGGGTAAAGTCACTGCATAACACTGGAAAACCAAATTTAAAATTAGAGCTACTACTTAAATAATGGCTTAACCTTCCAGGGATATAGCTAGTATTTGACAAAGATGGAAATGAGGTGTTTACTGTTAACAGATGGGTACCTTTTACCTCTGACTGGAATCATTAACAAGAAGCTTTTCAAAGATTATGGATTAATTTTCAGCTAGCAAAATAGAGTTTCTGGGTAGTATTGTTCTTAATATGAACACTCTGGTTCCCTGGCCATACTTGCTCTGCTTCACGGATAATGAACGAAGTTCTAAGAAAATGAATGGAGAGGATATATTATAGTATAGTGGGTAAAGTCACTGCATAACACTGGAAAACCAAATTTAAAATTAGAGCTACTACTTAAATAATGGCTTAACCTTCCAGGGATATAGCTAGTATTTGACAAAGATGGAAATAAGGTGTTTACTGTTAACAGATGGGTAATTTTTACCTCTGACTGAAATCATTAACAAGAAGCTTTTCAAAGATCATGGATTAATTTTCAGCTAGCAAAATCATGCTGACAGCCAGATATTTTCCTCACCTCCCAGCTATTATCTACATCTGTGCTTTCAAAAGAAAATTACTGGTATGATAAAATTAATTTTTAGAATTATACTTACTTCTCCAGGTACATTGTCTTGGACCTTGCATCCCAATTTTTTTTATCGATCGTTGTTATTTTTCTTTTCATTGAGCCTTTCTCCTCTTTAGGTTCAACTTCTGTAGGTTTCTCTTCTTGTGTCTTTGCCAGTTCAGATATTTTAGACATGGTCTCAATTCTCTTACCCATGGGCTGTATGCCCATTTCCTTGATGTCTCCTTTCTCAGTTTTCAGAAGTGCTTGCCCACTTATCTGCTCTTCTGTGAATTAATTTTTAAGTGCAAATGAGATTAGATGTGCACTCTTGCTATAAAGATGTAAGTATATCCTTCTCTGGTAAACATCTGGCCCCAGTTGTACAAAGGGTGGATAGGGCCATCCACCGTAAATCACTATCCATTGGGTTACATAGTTTGCTTTAACAAAATTTACCTACTGGATAGCAATTTATTTGGTAGATAGTGGCATTCTCCACCCTTTGAAAAACTGGGGCCTGCAGGGCCTGAAGTAAGCAAGATTACCCATTCAATGTTTACATTCAAGGGATGTACTTCTCTATTAAGGCAGGTTTACACGCAACGGTTTGTCGGCCCGATTTGGCCCCGATTTTATAAGAAAATGACTGCCCTGTGAAAAATCGGCCCGATTTTTTACCTTGCATTTCAAATAAGGGGAAGAAAATCGGGCTGACGAATCGCAGCATGTAAATTAGCTTGCGCCAAATCGGACCGACAAATTGTAGCGTGTAAACCGGCCTTTAAGGTGGCTCCCTACAGTATCAGTAGTGCATACAAGTTTAACACAATGATCTACTGAAGCTGAATTATTTGTTATGCATTAGGATTTGTGTTCCTGGCATTCACGGAGAAGATCAATAACAAACCAAGGATTTTAATTTTAACGATTTGTGAGCGTCAAAGGTGGTTGCTATGGCAACAAATGGCCGTAAGATAGCCAATATTTCGCTATTTTTCGTCTGTTTGTAGCAATTTCTCGAGTTACCGTCGGTGAAATTTCTAATAGAAACAACGTAAAAGAATAATTTCATTGAGAAATAGAAAAAATTATCTAGGGGTTTCGAAGAAATTACAAAATTTAATACCTTCAAAGATATGACAAAAATCCCTAGACAGAATTTTTTAAAAACTGATGTTAAGGGCATCGATAACGTAAAGTATGCAAAATTTTAAAAAATTTCACCGACAGAAACGCGAGATAAACGAGCGCGATTTGCGTACTTGTGACGTAATAAAATATCAAAACTTCTAACGCGTGCATGTGTATTGAAGCCTTTTGCTGGCGTATTGTGCGCGTGTGTCGATTACGGGCAAAACAATAAAAGGATCAAAATTGCGATTAATCTACTTAGAAAACACCAAAGAAATTTTGAAGTTCTTCGCTTACATCACACGGAAAGGCAGGACGTTTTATTTAACCGATTCTTTCGCTGAAAAGTACAGAATTTTAGATATTTTTGCGGGAAAAAAATTGCATGAGCGCGCGCGCAATGGTCGCGCAGATTTTTAAAGCTTACGAATCAGTGGTCGGTTCCGGCAATTCTACTTTTTACAAAAAACACGGATTACGAAAATGAAAAATGCCTTAAAATCAAGGCCTTTATTTGTATTTTACACTCAAATTAAAAAAAAGGACACCTTTTTTAACTTCGACTCGCTGTTATGAAAACCTGAGAAAAGTGCCCCCTTTTCTCATAAAAAGCGGGACATTTTTAGGATTTGTCTTCGATATAAAGTGAACCAACTTTCTTGAGTAATATTTATATCTCACTAATCAGAAAAAAAACGAGAAAGGAAAATTTCTCGAGTTTTTTCAGCTTTTTGCTTTTTTATGCAAAGTCGAAAAAAGTCGACTTTTTTTCTTTGTTTCGACTTTTTGGCGGACAGTTGTCAAAAAAGGCGTGAATCCCAATCTTCGGGCCTCCCGACTGACAGCTGTCTAAAAATGGCGGGAAATTCTGAGCAATCCTGACGTTATTTACAATGATGCACACTTTGCGTTCAATGCTTGAAGATGTCGGACGTTTACATTAAGATTAAAATGGACGAGAAAGAGGTCAAACTTAAGGGCCTGTTTACATGGAAAGAGGGTGCCCCTATGGTATAGGGGCACCCTCCCTAGTAGGGTTGAAGATAGCGCCGTTCTACATGCAATGTTTTTGCAGGGTAGGGGCACCCCCCCCCCCAGGGACAGGAGCAAACAATACAAGGAGCGGTCAGTAAGCTCCGAAATTCACAGCGTAAAACCAAGATGGCGGACCGCAGGATTATCATGGCTGTGAATGCAATCCTCATGTCTCTCGCTTCTCTTGCGGCCGCCTTTCAACTTTGTGGATTACTCTTGACTTATCTTATCCTGGAGAAGCGTCGGCTTCAACTGGCGGGTATCCATTTGGCAAATCAATACGATATTGCTGTAGCTCGGCTTCGAGATGCTCAAAGGAGAGTGCACAGACGAGGAAGATCATGGCGCAAACCTGGGCGAACTCAGCAGTGGTGGCTGAATCTTTATCACGGAGTTTTGCCTGAATCGGATTGGAAGAAGAACTTCCGAATGGATCGAGAGGTGTTTACGAAGCTGGCCGACGAACTTGCACCGTATCTTCGTCCAGGGAGAAGCCCACGTGGCCTTGATGTTCTTTCGGTAGAAAAGCAGCTTGCGTTTACACTGTATTTTTTGAAAGACCAAGGAAGCTTAATGATGACAGCCAATACTTTCGGCATAGCCGTTAGCACGGTATCAGTTATTGTTCGGAAGGTGTGCGAGGCCATTACTCAAGTGTTGGGGCCACGTTACATCAAACTCCCTAGTAACACAGACGAGATGGCCCACCTCGTCAAGGGAATGGAAAGTAAGTACGAATTTCCGCAAGGATTTAGTTGCATCGACGGTACTCATATCGAAATTATGCAACCCACTGAGAACCCGCATGACTACTTCAGTTATAAGCAGAAATACACTATTAATGCTCAAGCTGTTTGTGACTGGAAGGGCATGTTCATTGAAGTAGAAGTAAAGTGGCCGGGCAGTGTACACGATGGTCGGGTGTTTGGAAATTCTAAAGTAAATAGGTTGCTCAGGGAGGAAAAGATGCCCATGATGTACAAGGAGTTGCTCCCAGGCTATGACAAAATTCCTGTCACCCTGATTGGAGATCCAGCCTATCCTTTATTGCCATACTGCATGAAGGAATTTGCAAGTCTAAAGAACAACGAGGAAGTAATCTTTAATAATATGTTAAGAAGCGCGAGAAATCCTATCGAATGTGCTTTTGGGCGACTGAAAGCTAGATGGCAGATTCTTAGTAAAAGAATCAACTTAGGATTAGTATTAGTCCCAACCCTGGTTTATGCCTGTTTTGTGCTTCATAATTTTTGTGAACAGCATGGTGTCAGCCTAGAGGACGAGGCAGTTGCACAACAGCTTGCAAGTGCAAGAATGCAGCCAGATATGCCCCCTGACAGGTTATATTCATTCAATACTGCTGAGGGAACAAGTACCAGGAACACCATTACCATGTATTATAGAGAGCATATCCCACATTAGTATAATTACTCAAGTGAATATAATAAATGACATGCTCTGATTGGTTGAGAATTACACAATATTTAGTAACTAGACTGCAAGTCCAAAAGGGGTAGGTGCCAATAACCCAGGAGATGAAGCAAATTGAGATATAATGACCCATTGCCCTTGAGGGGCCAGAGGTGTAATTCTTTTTATTAAAGAAGCAAAAATAAAACAAAGCAAAAGCATGTTTTCTTTTGAAAATCTTGAGTCACTTGAGTAATTATACTAAAACAATGACTTGGCTCAGGCGTCATGAATATCTGCAACTAGTGAAAGCACTGTAGTGGTCTATTATCAATGCCACATTGTGATTGGTTGAGAAACTATTAGGCAATACGTTACTAGTAGGGAAAAGTGCTGGATTTGCAGGCATAAAAAGGAATAACATAATTTAATAACATTAAAGCAGCCCATGCTACTTTTATGTTATTTGTGATATTATGGCATATCAGTTTTTCCACAGCAGCATAGAAATCTGGGTTACACAAAATGAACTAGCTGATTTTCAAAAGAATGCAAAATTTCCAAATGCCACCCATAGCAGGGAACATTTTTTTCTGTAATTGGTGGGATCTCACTTTTACAGGAGGTGTGTGAGCCTTTTCCCACCCAGTTTTTGAACAGCTTACAAACCCAGAGGCCTGATTTTCAAAGCGCCCAGTGTATCAGTTATAATACTACAATGACTTTACCTGAGTGACATACCTGATAAGTTATCAGGCGCTTTGAAAAAGTAGCCCAAGACTAATTTTTATCAACTTCAAAATATTATACTATAGCTAAAGTAGGTTCATCATTTTGAAGCACTGAAATGGTATCAAAGGAGACTCACCTTATCAAAATTAAAATAGGGAATGAGAGAAATGTTGTACTGTCCTTCCAACTAACACTATTATAGGAAATAAACTTTACAGATGCTGAAACACAAACATTACCAACTCATTTGATGTTTTTATTATATTGTAAATTAACAAATGACATGATTTTAAAAGGAGGCAAATCAAGGGTTTTAACAGCAACAAGAGAAATACAAAATACTTTGACTTGCAACCAAAATTACAATCATGTATATACAAGCAACCATATTAAGTGCCACACATCATGCCATGAGGGCTTGGGGTTACTCTGTCACAACTGTTTCACATATATGAACTTTCCTTGTAGAAAAACCAAAGTGGCTTTTACAAGTTTGTCTATGCTATATATGTTATAAAACCTATGGCTTGATGACTTCATTCCTTCTATAGTGGAATCAGAAGGACAATATCACTAATGAAACAATATAGCCAAACGTGTATAAGGTCCGCATGCTCAGATGTATACAATCGTAAATTCTGTGATTTGTCCAGTTTATCATTTCCTCTAATAACAAATCATTTTAAATAATCTGTATATTTTCTTATAAATTCTGTGTTCTGTCCAATTTATAATCTTTTTGTAATATAACGTGGTAAATACTTAAAACAACAAGTAAAAAAAAACTTAAACCAACAAGTAAAAATTGAGACCATGGGTAGGGCTGAATAAAAGTTACAGAGAATGTCAGTCCCCAACTCTGCTGTCCCCGATAATATAGCCAACTTTGAAAGATACATGTATGAATTCCTCAGGGCTTCAAAATAACCTTTTTATCAAGTGACTTAAAGTTTGAGAAGCTGGTCACCAATGTATAATTTTTTAGTCAACCTGTTTCTGTATTTAGGCAGAAAATGTTAAATTTTTGGTCCCCAGCTGGTGAGCAGCCTCAGATTTTTGGTCACCAGGACCACATTTTGGGTTGCATTGGTGACCAGCTTGTTGTATTTTCAAGCCCTGATAACTCCATTTTTGATAACATCAACTGCAACTTGTGCATGCTATTAATCTGCTAAAAGTGCCTCGGTTTAAAATAATGAAAATTCTGGCCTAGCTTTTAGAAAAAAATATTTTTGATGAAGAGAGTGCTTTTGAAATGTTCCATTTAGTCCTTCTTTGAGCATGAGGAACGAAGTTGCTGTCAGGCCCTGCTATTTCTAGTCATTATTCATGCTAGAATCTGTTACTTAGGCGGCCCTCACTGTTATCCATGTCATAGAATGTCTGATTAGCTGCTGTTACAGTGGACGGCATTGCACTGGTAGTTTGATTTATTGTGCTGTTAAGGCCAGCAAACTGCTGGTTGGGGGCTGTATAACCGCTATACTATCCGTGATAAACATGAGGATGTGCTGTATAAGGATGTGGATGTCCAGGATGGTGAGGCGGAACAACCGGCTGATTTTGGCTTAATGCCATGGCCAACATCTGCATCCCAGCAGCAATGCCTTCTCCCATTGAGGTTAGGCATGTGTCATTTTACTGATTGATTGTTCAAGGGTTTTACTTGGTTTGTCAAACATGTCTAGCATGTTCTTTTTCATTAGCACATCCTCCTTTGCACTGTTCATGAGTACCTGGTCTCTCTGTGCTTGTAACAGGCGTTTCTCCATATGGCGCCTTTTATTATCAACCAGTTTTGGGATCGTACAAACTGGTTGAATTGTTTCTTTATTACCGATTACTTCGGTAGAAACTTCACTTGTATCATCAGTTATAGAATCTGCAACATGAGAATAAAATGTTATTTAAAAATGTGACAATTGAAGATGATTTTAGGTGCTAAAATAATGGCTAAATAATGTTAGTTGATGTAAAAGAGATCCAATTAGACCAAAGAAATTGTAACTTTCTCACTTCAAAAAAAATGTCAAAAAGCGACATAGGTCGGTTATGCCCCCCGCCCTTCAATTGTAATATATCTTGTCGGCAAAAAATGTCATCTTCATGCATTGTTTTGCCTTCAAAGTTAACGGAAGTGACGTCATCCAAGGAATCTATCCATATGAAACATGAGAAATATTCCTGGAAATAGTCCTTGGATGACGTCACTTCCATCCACTTTAACAGCAGAAAAATGTATACAGATAACATTTTCGGCTAGCAAGATATATTACAATTTTTCTCAGGAGAATCGAAGGATTACAAATGGCAAAGAAAAATTCTTGGGGTTAGGTGCACTTTAAACCGGGACTTACCATCAATAACATCAATATCATGGCGACTAGTGGGGCTGGCTGAGCTAATATCACCTTCTATTGCAGAACCCTCTTCGTCTTGATCAACAGGATCACCACCGATTCCAAATGACAGTGCTGTTGTGGCTGGTGATCCTCCCCAAATCGCTTCTAGAAGGGTGAAACTGTCTTGCACTATGCGAGAGCTCCCGCTTCGGGATCCTTTATTTACTGCTTGGCGATATTCTTGCCGTAAAGCCTTGATCTTTTCTTTTATCCTTGAATAGCCCCTCTTTATGGATGCCTTTTGAGCGTTCAGTTGCTTGATGTATTTACCGTATTCCTCCTTGGCCATGTCCTTGATTTCTCTTTCTGGGGCACTGACTTTTTCTGGGCCAAAATCAAAGACAACTTCGCGCCATGCACGTTCGCACTTCTGTATACATTGAAGCGAGATCTGCTTCGAAATCTATTCCTTTGAAGTCACAGTAAGACTTGTAGTCCTGCACATACTTTAGCAGGTCCTCTTTTTCAGGAGTCCACGAGAACTTCTTTGGTCTCTTATCTTTGCCCTGGTTGTTTGCTGCTTTGCGTTTACGCGTTGTTGTCGTCGTCGTCGGGGTTTTCGCGCCTTCTTCATCATCTTGTACCTTCCCTCGTTCGTCTTCAATAATATTGGCTGCTACGAGGTCCCCCAAAGAATGGTGTACGTTTTCATCTTCTCTAATAACATCAGCCACCGTTTCTTCGATGTCTGACTGTCCATTTAACATTGTTGATAGTCTGTGCTTTCTGAACAACTCACCAGGTTTGTAAGCCGCCATGTTGAAAGTTAATTAAGAACTTCGCGCCTTTCCACGTGTGGCCAGCGGCTATCATGAGAAAACATAGCCCTATCCCCCAGGGCTGGCTCTCCTCTTTCGTTTACATGGGCTTATGTAAACAAATCTTGGCCCTGGTAGGTAGGGTTTCCCTACCTTCGAGGTAGGGTAACCCTACCCCTAGGGGCACCCTACCTCGCATGTAGAACGACTTTGATAATACAAAGGAGAAGGGAAACCCTCCAGGGGAGGTCGCCCCTATCCTCTAGGGGCACCCTCCCTCATGTAAACAGGCCCTAAGTCTTCAAAAAGTAGAATTGCCGGAACCGACCACTGATTCTTACGTCATCCCAATTTTAAAACACTACCTCGCGCGCGCTTCAAAAACTATATTGAGTCACCCTAAACCACTTGTCCTTTTCCTAAATACTGTCTTTTTCCACAGACCAAAAAAAATGGAAAATAGTACTACATGTATGTTTTTCCTTTTAATTCATGCTGTATGCCTCAAATTCCTTATTTCTCAGTTCATGTTTTCAGAGATAAATAAGTCAAAGAGTGTATTTCGGTTAATTGGCCCTTCCATGGGTTTTGGAGCCATCTTGGTTGGGAGGCAAACACTGCAAAATTTACAGCAAATATATGGGGAAAATCGGGAGTTTGATGCGCGATGATGGAAATGGTATAGACTGGTCCAAAGTGGATGACAGACTTGATCAGATGCCATGGCCAAGTGGTATGTTTGTCCCAAATGTTTTTATGTTTTGGTCTGGTGTTAAACATAATATATTGCCTGCTTGTAATATGTGATTCAAGTCTACCTGCTGATCCAAAAAAATAAGCGTGTTCCGCAGGTGCAGCCACATGCTGATTCAACTCTTATAAAATTTATTTTATACACTTCCGTATAAATAATGTTCCTTGTTTTTCATAACCTTTCAGAGTTAGAGTCATCCAGGTATCCAAAAAAAACTAATCAAGACAATGGGATACTGGAAAGGTACATACATACTTTTTTTATTTGCTGGGTTTTTCTATTTACTTAATTTCAGCAGTGGGACTGTCACATTTTTTTCTTTCAATGGGAGAATTGAAATGTGTAGATCAGTAAATTTGTACTACAGCAGATGCATGTGCATGTTTGTATGAATGAAAATACATTAAATGTGCATAGTCCTGCATGTTTGTAAACATGTATGTTTTGAAAAATCATATAATATTCATTTTAACCAGACTTTTTAAAACTTGTAGCCGAAGAATTCTCAAAGTTTGCCTTCCCTGCCTCGGAAGTTGTTTTTCGTGGCCTTCTTCCAGAACGTGAAAAGGAGGAGTGGGCCTGCCTTGCTCGCTTGCAAGAATTTATACAAAATCATGCCAGAAATAGGTGGACTCTGGAGAACACACAAACGTTTCACGAGATGGCATTACGCTATGCTGTTCTTTTGGAAGAAAGAAGAGGGCCGACAGCATGTGTTATCATTCTCCACAATCTGCTCCATTTCTCGGATGATATTCGAAAGTTTAGTGGCCTTGATAACTACTCCTGCTGGACGAAGGAGCGAGCAGTCAAAAAAGATATGTAAAGCAGTCAAGCAATTGCAAGAACATTGAATGTACATTTGCAGCAGCAGAGTCTAGACGTGAGTTCATCAAAATGAAGACTGAACAGGAGGGTCAGCCATGTAACCCACGTTGTGTAAATGAACAGCTGGTAGGAATATATCTGTTCAAGAATAAATATCATATATATACACCTAATTGAAGAAAACTGGTCGTAACGGAAAGCGAAAACCATGAACGATAAGACTGAATGGGATTCTGGTTAGACTGAGCAAAGGTACGCTTGGCAGTATTTTCTTTACTGGTAATCAAGATATTTTTCTCTCTAAGAGTCTGAAGAGTTAAATAAACGTGTCCTGTCTAATTATCATGTTCATTCTAACTTAGACGACGATCTTTTTTTCCATTTCCCAGTAAACGTTTTATTCACAGTTTATGGTTTTCAACGGTCAACGTTTCTTCAATCAGGTATATATTACATGAAGATGTTTTAACATATAATAGTTGTGAGAATCACAACTTCACATTGAACAAGCATGAATAACAAAAACAACACAAATTGATACCATTTTTGTTTTATTTTCCATTTTATTTAAACAATCTTACAGTTGTTTTTGTTCAGTTCACGGATTTATTCTGGTCTAAAGGCTGTTGATGAAAAAGCAAGCATAAATCTTAGGGATCCAAAAAGTCAATATTTTTGGTTTGATGGACCATCTTTGTTGCTTTGTGCTTTCCATCCGTATTTGCTCTGTTTGAAACCTGGACATCAATTGAATGCTCTTAATTGACTTTATTTCAGAAAGAGCACAATTATAACTTGGAATAATAATAGATAATCAAATGAATATGAAGTCATTTTCTTTGCTATTAAGTCATACAGTTGTTTCAACTGTAGTTTTTCATTTTCTGTGTTAATTTTAGCTCTGGGCAAAGTCCATTGGAGAAGCAAAGAAGCTGTACAAAGCAAGCCCAATGGTTCGTGATAAAGGAGATGCCATAGGTGTACTTGTTGGTGCCCCAAAGCCTTATGTACTGCCTCATCAGATTCAACATGAAATTGCTGACCTTTCAAGTGTACCTGGTGATAAAGTTAACGATGGTGCTACGAGTTGTCGAAGTATCTGGAAACCAACCCATGAATATAATGGTCTTTTATATAGAGTCAGTGAAAATGTCATTGTTGTCAGCAGTCATGATGGTGAAGTTGTTGTTGAGGTTACAAAGATCTTCCGCGTTCCTGTTGCTGATCAAATTATGTACTTTGTGTGTGCAAAGCCCTTTCAAGTTCTTGGTTTCACTGATTGTGGTGAAAAGCTTGTCCAAGAGGGTAACCATACAAATGTTTACCCAGTTGAAAGTATCAGCCGTAAAGTCATTCTTGCCAAGGATGAGGTTGTTGCCGGGCACCCAAGCTATTTAGTTGTTGACTACATGAGACGCATTTTTCCAGTTACACCAGGAACTGTTGTTGTCCCATATTGTCCTTGTGTCAATGACATTGTTTACGTGAAAGGTGATGATGAAGACACACCTTGGAGAGCGTTAGTTGTAGACTATGACTTGAGAAGGCATGTTTTAACTGGGCGTTTCTTTAAGAGAAGGGATGATACACAATGGGTGCCAGAAGGCACTAGGGATCAGCAAATATTTTTTGACAGTATTGTTGGTGTTGTTCAAGGTGATTGGGAAGACCCATTTACTTTGTGGTGTGATGCTTAACTCTTTGTCTTATGTAGCAAAACCAGACAAAAAGCACATTTACTGGCCAATCAACTGTTTGTGCTCAGTTATCCACTGAACATTTCACTATGTAAATAAAAAACCATTTATAAGTATAAATTATTGTCTTAAGTAGCAAAACCAGACAAAAAGCTCATTTACTGGCCAATCGACTGTTTTTGCTCAGTTATCCACTGAACATTTCACAATGTAAATAAAAAAACATTTATTATATTATAGTATAAATTATTATTGTAACAAACTTTTGAAACTTGTAGCTAATAATAAAAAAAGGTGTTGATGTTGACTGATATTGATATGTCAATTAAAACTTGGTTACTGTGCTTCAGGGATCATATTAGGTCATCTTCATGTATTTTTTTATAGCTGTTGTAAGAACTTCATTTCCAAAAATTGCAAATAAAAAAGGTATTTTGTGTGTAATGTCCAACGACATCATATTGTTGATATGTTTTGGTAAATGTGCCTGGTTATCCCAATAATCTTCCAGTATTGGTATTTTGGTTTTTAAGATCCCAATCATTGTCCAATAAAACACCTATATTGGTAGGTCTCAATGCCTAACATTGGCATACCATTGGTATGCTATTGGTAAAAGTGCCTGGTAATCCCAATAATATTCCAGTATTGGTATTTTGGTTTTTAAGGTCCCAATCATTGTCCAATAAAATACCTATATTGGTAGGTCTCAATGCCTAACATTGGCATACCATTGGTATGTTATTGGTAAATGTGCCTGGTAATCCCAATAATCTTCCAGTATTGGTATTTTGTTTTTTAAGGTCCCAATCATTGTCCAATAAAACACCTATATTGGTAGGTCTCAATGCCTAACATTGGCATACCATTGGTATGTTATTGGTAAATGTGCCTGGTAATCCCAATAATCTTCCAGTATTGGTATTTTGGTTTTTAAGGTCCCAATCATTGTCCAATAAAATACCTATATTGGTAGGTCTCAATGCCTAACATTGGCATACCATTGGTATCTTATTGGTAAATGTGCCTGGTTATCCCAATAATCTTCCAGTATTGGTATTTTATTTTCAATTTTTCCAATAATTTCCCAGTAAAGTTCCTTTGTTGGTATATCTTAAATGACATCTTTGGTAAAACTTTGGTATATTATTAGTAGTTTTGGTAAAAAGCCAATGATATACCAACATTGGATCATCTTGTTGCATTATTACCAATGTTATTCCAATTTGGAATCTCTAATTTTTTCCTGTGACAATGCACAGGGCGAACGATAAGTAAACCAGAGCTAACTTGAGTCCAGTCAGAACTGAATGGACGCTTAAAAACCATGGCTTTCATAGGCTTCTAAGACCTGGAGCGCCACAAACACGAGATCCACACGCTAATAGTAGACAATTCGAAAGGCCAAAATCCTGCAGTTCAGGTTCCATGGCCAAACAAGTCGGTCTCGGCTGGACCTGGAATGTCTCCGGATGCAATGGAATATCCTTGACGTCCTTAATAAAACTGCTAGCAGCACCACCATTGCTGAAAAACAGTGGCCACCAGGGCGCCGAAGGCCAAAAGGGGACAATCATTGTTCCAACCTTGTGGCAATGAGTCATGTGATTGAGCACTACGGGGATAAGAATTACAGGAGGGACTAGCCAATTGTTCTCCCCCTCCCAGGTGCAGGTGAAGGCATCGACGCACTCGTTTCCAGGACACAGCCATCTAGAGCAAAAATGGGGAAGCTGTTTGGAACGATAGCTAGCAAAGTGGTCCACCGTATTGGGGCCCCACAGTAAGTCCAGCTCCTGAAAATGTAAGGGATTTAACATCCAATCGTCCGTTTCCACTACTCTCGACCAATAGTCAACCTTAGAATTCAAATGACGCGGAATCCATTTGGGATAGAGTGTGAGTGCACAGTACGATATATATGCTTTACTCACAGGGAAAACACACTTCGAAGACGCGTACAGAATTCAAGACCTAATGCGATGACCATAACCAAAGCTTGCGATGAGAACGATAATCAAGCGATGGCTTATAAACTTGTACTTGTACAACGGTGAATACTTGTGCGATACTTCACGTAACTTGTACTTGCTTGACCTTACTTGTACGGGTTGTACAGTTTATACACTTTGTACGGTTTGTACGATTTGTACGGTTTCGAAAACTAAAACAAAAGGTTAACAATAAATACTAGAAATACCTAGCGAAGAGAAAGACAAACTAGAACTAACGTTTGTGTCCTCTGATAACAGCTGCAAAATACGATAAACTGACAAAAACTATGTTCCAAAAGCGATTAACCGTAAGACCTCTCTTTCGATTGAGCACATGGTTTGTTCTCTCGCAAAGCATTGTGGGGTGGTAATCCAAAGCGTGCGTGGCATCACGCGTGTTCCTCGAGTCGTAACGTAACGGCATTAACATTCCCGACCCCTTAAGCGATGCTTAACATGACAAGTCCAATGTTCGAGAAAACTAACGGGTAAAATCCTTAATAAGATTAACAAGTAATTAGCAATTCTCTAGGAAAGTTCAGTCCTTTGAATTGTTCCATCTCTTTACTCATCTCCAGGGCATGACTGCTCCTCTTTGGCCAGCAAAATAACAACCTTGTCAACTGGACGACGTAGTTCTGAGGTTTGGGTCTTTAACTGGACACTCCGCACAAACCCATTCTTGTCCGGTTCTGTCTTAATAACTCGTCCCAAGGGCCAAGCGTTTCTAGGAGAGGTGTCGTCCTTTACAAGCACAACATCACCGACTGCTACGTTTCGCTTTGGGCTGTTTTACTTTGAGCGTTGTTGGAGTGTCAGGAGATATTCTCTCTTCCAACGAGTCCAGAAGAGGTTTGCCAACTGAACCCTTCGCCAGCGTTTCCTCATGTAGACATCTGCGCGCTGAAACACTCCTGGTGGAGGAAGTATGACACTTGTCTTCATCGTTAAAAGATTGCTGGGGCTCAATGGGTTGAAATCATCAGGATCGCTGGAGGCGAACATTAAAGGTCTCGAGTTTATGATGGCTTCAACTTCACAGAGTTATGTCCTGAAGGATTCGTCATCCAGACGGGTGCCATGCTCGTGAAGTAGAACGGTGAGTACCTTGCAGGTGGTGCAGATCTGTCGCTCCCAAACGCCACCCATGTGGCTGGCACTTGGTGGGTTGAAAATCCAGTCTGTGCCCTCCTAGCGCAACTTACTTCTTATTTGGTCGTTGTTCATCTCATCGAGTGCTTGTCGCAACTCGTTAGTGGCGCCTACGAAATTCGATCCGTTGTCGCTACGAATTTCTCGGACTGGTCCTCGACGAGCAATAAAGCGTCTCAGCGCTTGAATGAACGAGTCCGTTTCAAGAGAATTGGCAGTCTCAATATGAACCGCTCTACTAGCCAAACATGTGAAAAGGCATCCATAGCGTTTAAGTTCCTTTCGGCCTTCCTTAATCACATATGGGCCAAAATAATCCACGCCAGTGCACGTGAATGGAGGACCTGTAGTTACTCTGTCTTTTCGGTAAATCAGCCATCTTCTGTTCAACGACAGGGGCACGGTGATGGCGACAGGTAACACAGTTTGCGATTAAGTGACGAACAGCAGCATTGGCACCTGGGATCCAGTACTTTTCCCTCAATTTAGCAAGTGTATGGCCGCGGCCTGCATGTGCTAAACGTTCGTTGAAGTGCTGGACGATCAAATTCGTAACCCGGCTCTTACGAGGTAGGATGACAGGATGTTTTGTTTCTTCTGGGAGATCATCAGCCCGGCCGAGACGACCACCAACACGTAGAAGGCCTTCATGGACGAAGGGATCCAGGCGAGTAATAGAACATTTCTTCTTTAGCACGATTTTAATTTGCTTTGCCTGACCCCGTTGGTCTCCGCCGTCTTTGCTGCTGACTTGTCTGAGAGCGTCAAATACCTTACTGAAAGACTGTGACTGCACAAAGCGGACGATGGCGATTTCAGCCTCTTCAAACTCTTGTGCAGCGATGAACCACTCCTTTCGTTTCAGCTCTTGGTAGCTTCGTGTTCGTGTCTCGACAACGGTCCGTATCTGACGCAAGGCTGGCAAGGCTTTCGTTCTCCTGTCGCTTACGTAACACGGTCTTGATTCTGAGAAACACGGCCACTGACAATTTCAGGCGATACCAGCTTGAGTGGTATTCGATCAGCTTGTTAACTGTAGCAGCTGAGTCCTCCGTTACCATGGTACCAGCAGAAAACAACCTTTCTGACCTCCGGGTCGTCGTCCGGAACTTCCCCAACAGGAAAGGGCTGCTGTGGCCACTCTGTTTCCGGTTTCCATAGAAACTGTGGGCCCGTTATCCAACATTGCTGCTGGAGAAGCACGGCAGCAGATAACCCCCTTGAGGCGTCGTCTGCTGGGTTACTACTGGTGTTGACGTATCTCCATTGAGCGGGGCTTGTGAAGTCTCTAATCAGCTGAACACGATTTGCAACGAATACTTGGAATCTCTTCCGCTCATTTCCTGGCTTCGATATCAGCGATTCACTTGGGACCCTTTGTGCATAACCCTTGGCGATGACATCGTTGACGAAGGTTCCGTAGTCGGAAGGGTTCTTAGAATCCTTTAGCATCTTCTTCTTCTGCCAATTAGCTCTTTTGGTACGCAGCCCCTTGTTGTTTGGCATGGTGACATCCTTATGTCGGAAAGGGAGAGGAATCTGGTAATGGCCATTAACAACCTTTGCCTCCTTTGCGGCCATATTCAGAAACCTTTTGTCTTCTTGGGAGAGCCCGCGCTCGTCCGGTACTTTGATCACTGCATGATCATTAAAATCCATCTCGAACATTTGGAGCAATGTCTTAGGAGCCATGATCTCTCCTTGCATTTCAACTTCTCTGACAGTAATTCGGTTCGCGATTATCTTCTGGCTGTCTTGATCGGTCTTAATTCTTAAAGGTCCACTAACCGTCCAGCCATGGCGAAGACGGAGAGCGAATGGCCCATCACCTTGACAGGGTACCACTTCTAGCGGCTCAAGGGCGGCTGGGCAATTGCTGCCAATGAGTAGTCCAATTTCCAAATGGGGGTCAAACTCAGGAATGTTTCTTGCAACCTCAGAGAGAGGTGCCCAGTGACAAATGAGATTAGGCGTTGGAATCTGACGATGGTCGGCTGGGATTCCATCCCTTGTGTACGTGCGAGGTAACTTAACAGGATTATCATCATTCAAACTGGTAACAATAAGGTTGTCCATGACGGTGCTTTCTACTTGACTCTCTCCATGCATAGTTGCAAGACGCAGCACAGTCCTGACTCCTTCCACTCCAAGTTGTTTCCTGATGCTTTCAGTTGCGAAACAACCACCACTGCCATTATCGTAAAATGCGTACGTAATAACTGACTCACCGCTGCCCTTTCGTTTTACTTTAACTGGAAGGATGGCATGCCACACTACAGAGTCCTGACTGTTCGTTGCACCACACAGTTTTGGAGAGATCGATTCGTCCATTGCTTACTGCTGGCGGTATGACGGTGGTTTGGGCTTGGTTGTCAGTGTTCTCTCTATTCATCGTAAAGCCATCGATGTGCAATGCTGTTGGGTGCATTGCATAGCCTCCTTCAGAAAATAATATGGGTCATTTGAGGTGGTTTGTCCATTTGGACGGGTTGGACTATTTGAGCAAATGGGTCATTTGAGGTTTAAAAGAGGTTTACTTCCTAATTATTTTCGTAATATGTTTACTCTTGCAAGCCAGTTACATTCTCATTATACTAGAAATTGCAACCTTTTTTACATACCTCCCTGTAGAACTAATATTCGAAACTTCTCAATTCGGTTTCAAGGACCTAAGTTTTTCAACTCGTTAAGTCATGAAATTCAAAACAGTGAAAGCATCCGTTTGTTTTGCAAAAGACTTAAAAAATTCCTTCTTTCTTAGTTCTTAGTCAAAAATACTCTTTGTTGAGCTACATACTTCTTCTTTGCTTTTCTTTTCTTTTCTTTTCTTTTAAAAATAACACATTTTATATTTCATGCTGTCCTCATACTTCGTATGATTATTCTATATTGTCAGGAAGCCTATAGTGCATAAGCCCCCGTCTTCTATATAGGCTTCCTTGTCACTACCACATTAAACATTTTGTGGTCTATCGTCTTTTAAGTTATTATAAATTTCTAGTGTGTTGTATTATTATTATAATTGTTATTATTATTATTATTATTATTATTATTATTATTATTATTATTATTATTATTATTATTATATACATGTATATTTTTTTTAATGTGGTTAATGGCAAAATAAATAAAATGGAAAAATGGAAATGGTTTGTCCATTTGGATGGGTTGGACTATTTGAGCAAATGAGTCATTTAAGGTGGTTTGTCCATTTTGACAGGTTGGACTATTTGAGCAAGATGGGTCATTTGAGGTGGTTTGTCCATTTGGACGGGTTGGACTATTTGAGCAAGATGGGTCATTTGAGGTGGTTTGTCCATTTGGACGGGTTGGACTACTTGAGACAGTTGGGTCATTTGAGGTGGTTTTTCCATTTTAACAGGTTTGAGCATTTGAGCAAGATGGGTCATTAGAGGTGGTTTGTCCATTTGTGAGGTCTCCCAGGGGGGTCCATGTTCCCATGTTACCATCAAAAATTAGCCTGTATTCCCTTGTTCCCACCATTTTCCTCACTTGTTCCCTACCTTACTAATCTTATCGACACTTGCCCCTCCCCCCAAAAAAAATCTAAAAAAGGCTAATAAGGAACCAGTCAATAGGTATAGGGGGATGGGCCGGAGCAGCTGGAAAAGTGGTGCCCCCAAAACGCATGTCCCACCCCCTTATATGAGAATAAATTCTGCTGACCCACCCCAGAGTATCGGCTGAAAATAACATGACCCACCCCCCAGATCACAACACATGTTTTTTGTCCATATCCTCTTTTAATTAATTATTTAAGTTAGTTTCACATGTTTAATATGCACAGATATTAAAATACTACAATTTGATCATACACAATATAAATTTACAAATTATTACAGCTGTATTAGATACTATAAAATTAGAATGACCACTTTTATATTAGATACTTTGCAGTGTGCTGAGGGGCACATCACAAGGCTCTATTTCCCCCAGAGGGAAAAGGATATGATGATGATGACGAGGGGCACATCACTGTCACTTTCCCTATCAGTGCCTCTACAGGCTCTACTCTTAGAAGCAAGAACAGAAAGAGGCAAGTTGTCTTCCTCTGAACTGCTGCTGCCAATTTCTTCCAATACTAAATCCTCATCTGAGTTGCTGACTCTGCTTCACTCTCTTTATTTCTCTTTCTCCCCTTCCTTTATAAGTGTAGCACACATCTGTATGTGTGCTGTCACGACAGCAACCTTCTGGCTTTTTGAAAGCTTTTTTTTGGACAAGTTATGTCTGTTGACATACAAATCAAGCACAGAAGCTCGTTAGCATTTTAACATATCATCTCTCGTAAGCTACGGCCAATCAAGATCCTCATGCACCAGCGCCTTCTCTCTCTGCTATTTCTGGCGCTTGTCCTTCTTGGTCTTTAGATAGACAAGGTGGTGTAAATACTTCAACACCAGCCCTTTATCCACTGCAAAATTCTGTGAGAATTGGTTCACTGCATTTTCTTCGTCCGGAGAAATCTGACCTGATATTCAAAAGGAACAAAGCCAAAGCCAGGAGAGTGAAGGAAGGGAAAGCCAAGTAACGCACAAGAAAGCAGAGACGGTTAGAAGCAAATATAGCTAAATGTGAACAAGATTCTTTCAGCAATTTCGCCAGGCTACTCACTCACTGGAAAACTTTAGATGTTAGTCAGGTGCAGTTGCGGAGCCTTCGACAAGTGATATGGATCAGATTCCTCAGTTTTAAACAGCAAAAGGATGACAGAATCTGCAGAGTATCAATTTCTGGAACATCTTAAACCGGCAGTTATAGTGTATATGACAGTGATTTTCTACTCGTGGCGAAGCACACCAGTTGTAAATCCGGCCTCTTGTCTAAATTTCCCAAATATCATAACACCCGTGCGAAACGCAAGGAGACAAAAAAACCATAAACACCTTTTGCCATTGCGTGCTCACTGGAGGCCACACGGTTTATTAAGGTAAAAACAGACTGAATCGTTACACGGGAAGGAACAACAAACAGAACTTCGGAGAGAACCAACGAGCATCCATAGGATGAAAAAACCCCATCGCGCTCGCTACGAAAAGACGGGAAAAATCCCGGCCCCATGGTCAGTTCTCCCCAACCTGCCGGGCTCGGTCGAAACAAAAGTTTACAGTAATTTTAAATCCTTAATGACTGAGAAACTGACAGCCATGATAGAATATTGTCTTTGGAATAGCCATCTTTGGCATTTTCAATCGCCCATCGACCGCAACGCTTAAAAAATCTATCTTGAATGCCAGCTTTGCTGCAGAAGTGGCCCCTCCGGCTCTAAGGCTGTGAACACTGATAATGAAAACGTCTGTAAACTCGTCTGTAAAAGTGCCTTGATAAGCTCCCTGGTTCTTGCGTAGTTAATCTCCTGGCATTGAACTTTTCCTTAAGACCTTGGGTTGGCAAGGGCTCTGAACAACGGTAAATCTTCAGAGAGATCAATATGCGCAGCTGCGATGTATTGTTCCAAGGCCTTCACAGGACAAATCGGAAGGTCTGTCGTTACAATCGCAATCCACGCCCCATCACGAAACTGGTCAGTCTTTGACGATTCTAGAAATACGGAAACATAAGGGGAAAAACTTAGTATCACAAGCTCTTAGAAGGCATAACTCAGAGAAGCAGAAAAATCCGGCAAAACCAATGAGACATAGAACATGCAACTGTTCTCAGATCTGACAGAGATGGAGACTTATCTGTAATCTTGGAAGATACGAGAGCTTTCAGCATCTCAGGTATAACAGGATCTTTTTGACCTTTGGCTTCCCCAGAATCCTTTGAGCCGCATTCACCATAGAAGAAACCAGGAGGTGATCAGAGATCTTGAACAAACTAGGCATTTGTTGCGCCCAATCGATGCTGTAGAGGGCATTAAGCACCGAAGAAGGGGAACTGACTTCATTAAGCAGGCACTGCAGCTAAACTGCAAATTGAAAGGGGTTGACAGGCAGGTGACAGATGTGATTAGACGAAGCCCACTGTTTCCATCTTTTGAAACCTCCTAGGTAGGAACGCACAGTACCATCCGCTCTAGAAGCGAGGACGGTTCCTTGAACCAAGCTGGCCAAAGGCTGAAAATGTAGAGGAACTGAGGTGAAAAACGCCGTCCACATCTCAGAGCGGCATACATCTGCAAACAGAAAAGCACTAACAAAAACATAAAATATTGCATTCAAAAACCCCTCGTGCACAATTCATCCCTAAGATTCGGACTAAAATAGCCCCTTACTGACCGGGCAAAGATGGCCCCTTACTGACTGGGCACAGATGGTCCCTGTCTAACTGGACACAGGGCACAGATGGTCCCTTACTGTCTGGGCACAGATGGTCCCACACTCTTTGGGCACAGATGGTCCCTTAGTGACTGGACGCAAAAATGTCCTTGAATTTTCTTTTCTTTTTTTATGGGCACTGATGATCCCTAACAGACTGGACACAGGGCACAGATGGTCCCTGACTAACTGGACACAAAAATGTCCTTGAATTTTCTTTTTTTTTTCTTTTTTTTTTACGGGCACAGATGGTCCCTTACTGTCTATGGTCCCACACTCTCTGGGCACGGATGGTCTCTTAGTGATTGTGCGCAGTTGGCCTCTCTCTGGGTGGACACAAAACAAAACCTGAAATAAAGTAAATAAAATAAATATAAATAAATAAATAAATAAAATAAAAGTCAACCGCCTCCAGCGAAGAGCACCAAGAGAACGAATTAACATACGACAACTCCTTAAATACACTTACCAAATCCCTTGATAGTACATAACGACAAGAGCATATTTTCCGCTAATTTATTCAAAAACGCGGAAAAATCTTACTCTTGTCTAAATTTCCCAAATATCATAACACCCGTGCGAAACGCAAGGAGACAAAAAACCATAAACACCTTTTGCCATCGCGTGGTCACTGGAGGCCGCACGGCTCCAAGAGTACAAAGAAAGAAACAAGTAAAATACAACTTCGCAAAATATGCCAACAACGTTAATATAATAACATAATCAAAAGGCAAAAAGTGAGTAAACAGTCAAAATTGAATTCTGAAAGCCAACATTCTAAAGTTCAAGTCTTCATTACCAAAAATGCTATAACAACTACCGACGATAAACACGTGTTTAAAAGAAGGTAGTTCCATCCAGTCGACGTCAAAAAAGCTAACGCTTCCGCCATCCATGCAAATCATCGGCCAAAACTGAGCGGAATGCCATAACGGAACTATAAGAGTTCCTGAAGCCTTACAGTTACGCATAAGAAGCAACGCTCTAGTGATACTGAGACAAATCGGTGGACACACATAATTGTTCTCTCCAGCCCAATTCATGACAAAAGAATCGACAACTTCCGAGCCTGGATACCAAAATCTAGAATTATCAATCAATCAATCAATCAAACTTTATTTAACGAGGGTGATACTTAATAGTGAAAAAACTAACAAACTCGTGGCCCTCAATAAATAACATTACAATAATATATTAAGATATCTGTTATAAAATAAAGGATTTATTTAAAACCTAAGTAAAAAACTACTAAGTACAATCGATAATATCATCATGCATTCTAGAATTAAACTATCTAAAAAAGAAATAAAACTTTTATCCCTGAGCTGACTTAATCTAAAATGCACAGGAAAATTTTCTGATTTTCCATTTTGGGTTTAAAACGGTAATTAGTTGGGATTTCAAAGGGATTTCTTTGGGAAAACCCGAAATTGGGAAAGTGCTACCAAACCCATTCATGGATCTACAAAATTCCATTCATATCCCAATAACGGGATTTTTCTATCCCAAATTTTATCCAATAATGGGTTTTTATTGAGCTACTTCTTTCCCAATATTGGGATTGAACATTCCCATTCAAATTCCAGTAATGGAATTTTACTGTTCCAAGTTTTATCCAAGATTGGGTTTCTTTTGGGTCAAGTTTTCCCCTTAAATGGGATTTAATAGTCCCATTCTAATTCCAGTAATGGGATTTTACTGTTCCAAGTTTTGCCCAAGATTGGGTTTCTTTTGGGTCAACTTTAACCCTCAAATGGGATTTAATAGTCCCATTCTAATTCCAGTAATGGGATTTTACTGTCCCAAGTTTTATCCAATACTGGGTTTCGTTTGGGTAATTTTTCCCCTTAAATGGGATGTAATAGTCCCATCTCAATTCCAATTATGGAATTTTACTGTCCCAAGTTTTGCCCAGGATTGGGTTTCTTTTGGGTCACTTTTTCCCCTAAATGGGATTTAATATTCCCATTCTAATTTCTGTCCTTAGTCTAGACCAACAATAACTCTCAGAATGCATTTTTGGTGTCAAACAGTTTTAATGAACTTAACCTTAACTGTAATCTTTCTTTTTAGCGGAGCACTTGCCAGGCCGAAGGCCTGGCTGCACAGCTCCATACTCATAGAACCGATGCCCTTCATTTTTCATGGTCATGGCTAGCGGAATGTTTCGCGGGCGCGCGTGTGCCCGCCGCCGCCCTCCGCCGTTGCGCAGGACTAGCTTGCCTTCGCGCAGGACTAGCTCGCGGGCGCGTATGACTTCGGAAAACATGCACGTACGACGTCATGTTGAAACCAAAGCGAGGCTTTGTTTTTCGCGCGGTTACACGGCCGAATGTCACGTCAGCTAGAAAAACACTGATGTTTTACTGTGAATTTACTAAGCGGAGAAAACCGTTTAAATTAAAGGCGTTATTTCCCTGAATATTTCGCGGTTTGCTACTCAAGACAAGGATACTAATTAAGGGATACTCAGAAGCCGCTTTAGTGTAAAAAGACGAGCTTTCAGGGATAAAATCTTGTTTTTTATCAATGCGGGAGATGTTTGTTTTCTACGGATTTCAGAACCAGAAGCGGAGAGTGAATTTCCAAGCAAGCGAGGGACTAAAGGTAAAACAGATTAATGTTTTTGATGAGAATTTATGTTGATATCAATCTGTGAGTGACTTTTTATTGGTGTTATTGTTAGTTTTGGAGAATTGATTTTAAAAAATGAGTTACCACACAAGAGAAAGCGAGAGATGTTTGGGGCAAAACAATCTTTATTGATGACAGGCGAAAGAAGAAAATTACCCCCTGGGAGAGGAGGGAGGGTAAAACAATCAAGTGGAGACCGCAAATGACCTTTGAGACGAAAACACATGTATAGAACGCAGAAGAAACCTGACACTGACGAAAACCATGCGAGGGGGTGTGTCCCTAATTACGTGCTTTGACAAGCCAAAGCCAGCAAATTAGTTACCACACAAGAGAAAGCGAGAGATGTTTGGGGCAAAACAATCTTTATTGATGACAGGCTAAGAAGAAAATTACCCCAAACCCATATGAATGAAAAGAAAAAAAAAATAGGGGAAAAAATGATATAAAAACTGTAACTCACAACCGAATGTGAGATAGCCGAGAAGAGATGGAGCGAAGAATGTCAAGTTTCTTTTGCGTGGATAATTTGAGATAGATTAAATAAGCGTCACTCTGCCAATCACCTTGTGCTTTGATGAATTCAGTAGGCGCGCTGCAATTGAAAACAAAGGTTGCGCCACCTTGATGGAAACTGCGCGAGGAAAAATGATTGGGATCAAACCCCGTTGCGGACGCACAAGCTTTGAGAAACCTATTAAAATGAGCAGCAAGAAGAGGTTTGGCACTATTTGCCACGGGCACCATAAATAAAGGCGCGCTAAGTGATGCTGGGACTAACGACAAATAAGCTTTTAGCGCAGCAACCGGGCACAAAATAGAATTAGGAATGACAGGCAACGGAATTTGTAACACGCGCTGACGAAACTGGATGGTCTTGGTCTTGAAAATGCGCAAAACCGCACCGTGAGCGGAGAAAGAGACATCTTCGCGCTTCAAAAAATATGTATTAACAGCAGCCATATCGGTTGCTTTGTAAGGCACTAAATTAGAAATTCTGAGAAAGGAGAAAAAAGCCACTAAAAAGGCAGCGTGCATACAAACATGCAAAGGATTAGACCAATCAAAAATATGGAAAATATTGAGAAGCATATCAACAGTTACTGGGTGAGTGATACGCACAGAGTCGCCCATGACGCGACGAAGGGCCCGTAATGTGAGGAATGCATCATTATCGTGCATAAAAGAAAAATCCTCCCCCAGCGACCTATTGATATGCTTAAGAATATTGATGTAATTAACAACTGAACGATAACAAGATAACGATTTTGATAGAAAGGCTAAATAAGCTAGAAAGGACTGCTTTGACACCGGAAATGGAGAGTAGTTAAAATGTTCATAAAACAAAATGTAAGCGTTCAATTGCGTTCTCGTGTTCCTTTTAGTAGACTCTTGGAAGGCACGAGACTGAATATGGAAGGCATAATCCAGTAAGGGCTCTGAATGCTCTGCAAAAAGCAAAAGCAGAGATAAAAGAAACTGTCTCAATAGAGAAAAAAAATTAGACAACGGCGAATTCAAACAGGCTATCATCAATGTAACGCTGTGACAATTGAGGATTGGAACACCAGGAATGAAACTTTGTGCTAACTTCTCCGATATGAAATCTGCCAATTGAAAGCCAATTGTCCGAACCACGAACGGAACGAACGACCAGCTGGATGTTGAATAAAGCAAGATGCAACCAGAGTTCCCGCAAACAACGCTGCATGAAAACACTGGTGGAGTACTGTGAATTGATAACCGCGACGCAAGTGGTGTTGTCTGGCAGGAGTTCTACTCTGAGGCCCTCAAGCTTGAGAGACCAGAGTTTGAGAGCAATAACGACAGTTAGAAGTTCCAGTTCGTTTATATGCAGGCCCTTAGCCAAAATAAACTCCGGGAATTCGCGGTGGAAGTATTCTCCAAAACACACCGCTCCGCAACCGGTGAGACAAGCGAACAACTGTAGCGAACAACTCCGGATTGGAAATAACAATTTCGGAAGGAATAACCGAAACGCCATTGAAATGCGAGAGGAAAAACAACCACCAATCTATGTCGGAGTTCAACTCATCAGTAACTGGAAAGGAAGCGCTCTTGGGATGAGAATGACAAGAACGGAGAGCGTTCAGGAGGCGACACATGAAAGCTCGGCCGGGGCGAACGCATGCAGACACGAATGAAAGTTTACCGAGCAACTGCTGAATATCTTGTCGTGAAAAAGAAGTTTTACACAGCCACTTTTGGAGTTCTTGTTGCAATTCTGAGACACGAAAGGCTGGAACAGATAAAGTCATGTCTAAGGTATCGATCCAGATATCAAGGCAAAGCATTTGATGACAGGGTGGGACGTCCTTTTCTGGTGAAGCCAGTAGACCAAGTTCGGTAAACAGGGAATTCATACGCTGGAAAGCTTGGTTGGAACAACTTGGAGACTCTGCGCCGTAGAAGTCGTCGATATAAACATCGACCGCAAAACCTTCATTGTTCAAAATATGCACGACGCTTTTCGTGGTACGCTGGCAGATCAGAGTTGCTGAGCGTAAGCAAACGGAAAGGAAGTGTGGAAATAAATAGAACCATCTATGCACATGCCCAACAAACGATAATCCGCAGGATCGATTGGGATCTGCCTGTAAGCTCGCCGGAGATCTTTCTTGAAAATATGACACCCGCGGCCTTTCGCATTGATAAATTCCACGAGTCTATCAATTCCAGGCAGACGCAGCTTAAAACTTTGATCCAAATAAGAGTCTTTACTAATACCGTCATTGACGGAAAAGCCCTCTGGAAAGCTCAAGTCGTGGACGATGCGCAGTTCATCAGAGTCACGCTTGGGTACGCACATAAGAAGTGAAACGACACAATCGGAATTAAACGGATTACAGTGAAAAGGACCCATCACCGACTGATGGTCAAGTTCTTTTGCTATGTACAAATTTAAACAGTTATCATTTGCAGCGGCAGAAGGATGATTACGGAGAGTGGAAAGTGGTAATACATCAGCGCGACAATTAATAGGCCATCCATAACGCAAGAAATCAACTACGATTCTGTCTTCATAATGTTCAAGATATTGAAACCAATAATCAATGTTAAAACCGGATTTATCCGGGCGTTTAGCGGCAAAAGCATTGGGAGCGCCACACGCCCGAACCTCGTCGGATAAACAAACCAAGAATGATGGTCAGGATGTTTGCTCTGTCGCCGAAGAAAAGGATGAAGACTGAGCAGTAGGAATTGGATATTTTCGTTTTGCACAAGTGAGCATCGCATGATCTGTGGAGTCGCAAACACGGCAACGATGAACCAGCTTGTATGACGTGTCACTCAGGTTGCAGCTGCACTTTCCGGAATAATTCCAGTCGCGGCAATAACTTTCCTTAGCACGATTGCGGGTTTGAGAAGAAGGGTTTGAACGGGAGGTTGCTGCCGTGTTGGATCTAAGATCTTGATGAGTAAAAAACGTTTGAGCCCGCTCGCGAATTGCATCGGAAGCGTTCCAGGCTAGGCGGCCCTGATCAACGGCATTGTGGACTGAAAGATGAAAATTACGAACGCTGGACCAGGAATATGTAATGGCTCGGTCCATTAGCAGCTGCAAGTGGCGAAAAAGACATTGCTGGCGGGACTCTGGTTGCTCCTTGCAAAATTCGAGAAAGCCACTGACGAATTCCGCGAGGTCAAGTTTGTCATATTCGACCGTACCTTTGGCTGAGAAAAGATAACAGTTGGGAAGAGAGGTGCTGGCCTTCTTCTTGGCACGTAGTTGCTCTAAAGTTGCAAGGTGCTCTAGCGGAGAAACTGGCGAGGACGAGGGCGCAATAATCTTCTCCAACTGCACGGGCGAAACCGGCGGCGGCGTGGCCGAGGACGAACTCGTGGACAGCTTGGCTAGTTCCAATTTAGCTTCAGTGAGTTTTGTGAGAAGCGGACTGATCCAAGCTGGCAGCAGAATTTACCTTTGTTGAAGACTTGGAGGACTTGGAGGACTTGGATTTCGATTTCTTAGGCTTGGCGCCGGTGAGCTTGTGGTAGTTCTCAGCTTCTTGATCCTCTAAGAGAGCCGATAAATTGGCGATCTCCTCGGGAAGCAAGAAATCAGACGAGGTTTTCGATTTAAACTGGCGAGTAGATTTAGCTGCCATCGTAGGAGGATTAGCGCGGTGGAGAGGATCGTCAGCGGACAAAGATAGGAGATGCTAAAACAATCAAGTGGAGACCGCAAATGACCTTTGAGACGAAAACACATGTATAGAACGCAGAAGAAACCTGACACTGACGAAAACCATGCGAGGGGGTGTGTCCCTAATTACGTGCTTTGACAAGCGAAAGCCAGCACGTGCTTGAAATCAGTTGTATCGATCTCTTGAATTTCATCGAAGAAAGCTTGAACTCGATAAGCTATAATTAAATGGTACGCGTTTTGCTTTTAAACGTAAACTAATGGAGATTTCAATAAATTTTTTCGAAAGAAGATTGTGTTGTCCATTTTTATGTGTTTGTTCATTCATTAGATAGATTTAAAAGCGGTTTCATATAAACAAAACAAGACTGATTTTATAGTACAGTTCCATCTTCACTCGCATCGCCTTATGCAAATATGTTTGTGTATTTTTGCAATTTCTGATTTTCAAATCAGTTTCTCGAGCAATTTTTGAGAAACAAAAACTATTTTTTATTCGGAAAGTAGTGGTACTAGTTATTCCAGACAGAGAAAAGTTGTTTTTGTGAACTTTTGTACGGTCTATAAAAAATGTACTGTGCAGACGGTCGCGTAATACTGTTTTTGAGAATTGCTAAAATTGAAAATAGCCCGTTCGTCAATCTTAATTCTTGTGCTTCCAACCTTTCACCTTAGTTAAGCTTGTTCAAAGTGCGACGCTGTTAGGCTTGGGCTATCTATATATATTAAAAAGAAATAGTTAATGCTTTGCATTAATAAACAATATATCTTCAAATTTTTAAATCACCTTCATTATTCCAATAATTAATAATCTGTCCATTAATGTATCATTTGCATTTATGCTGATCAGCTGTTTGAGTTACAATAAAATATGGAAATCATCACAACTTCATAGTGTATAATTATCGTAGTGTATAATACAGCACAGCATCAATTAATCCAACACAACATTGAAGACAGTTCAAACTAATTCAACACAACACACTTCCGCAAAAGGTTTTCCTTACATTTCGATCTCCTTTTTTACTTTAATGGCACTTGATTGTAGCTGGCTGAAGTCAACAGAATCTGGTATTTCTACATATCTGTGCCTGATTAGCTTCTTTGAGACTACTTCAATTAGTTGAGATGGTGTTAGAGATGTTACATTTCTAGGTGTCACAGAAAATTTGTTCTTTAATAGACTTAGAATTTCTTCTCTAGAGGGCATCCTTCCACACACAGCTTTTACAACCATCTTGCAGACTCGTGCTGGCAAGTTATTGACATCCCCCTCAACAGTGGGGGATGAGAGTGGGGTAGCTGGCAGTGGATCTGGTACATTACCAATGTCCTCGTTTTCTGATTCAACGGGTGAAAGGGTGGATGCACTGCTGCTTATATCATCACTGTTGTCCTGCAATTAAAAATAAACAATACTTCATAAGAAATCCTAAAAAATAAGCAAATTTATGGAGTGTTTACACTGAATTGCATTCAGTTGGGCTAGCTTTCTAAAGTAGCCAATGCATGCATTGCAGACCAAAAAGCTGCAAAAACCACTACCATAAATTGACATTAAATTTCATCTTATCTCACAATAATCTTATCTTAGCTGTGGTTTCACTAAGCATGCTGGCTTTGTTGGATGGTGACAGTGACAGTGTGGGAAATATACCCTTGAAACCCCAAGTGACCAACATAAAATTCTCCTTGCAATATCAATGCTTAATCAAGAGAAATAGTTATGAGAATTAATAGAATGATCACCAAAGAGAATCAAAATTGTTAAGCCCTGATCTTTTAACAAATTCTACTAATATTATAAGAAATTTATGAAGAAAATGTGCATGTGAGTATTGGGGTTTAAAGGGTTAACAAGCTTGACGATCATAACAGAGTCTTAAACATGCTTATTATGACCAGATTATGTCACAATATAGCAACTTAGAAAACTACTATGATTACAACTTATTAATACTTACATTATCTGTATCCTTTGTTAAGACACTTGGGCTACCATCACGTTTAACCTTCAATGCAAAAGATCAATAAAGCTTCACTTTTTCTTCTTAGTCATGAGGTGTGACCATTGTTACAATGAAGCAACTTAGGAAACTACTATGCTTACAACTTATTAATACTCACATTATCTGTGTTCTTTGCTTCTCCTGACCCCCTGGGGCTGCTATGGTGTTTTACCTTCAATGCAAAAGAGAAATAAAGCTTAAATTCACTTTTTCTTATTTATGGTGAGTTATAATGTTAATCAAAACCTTGCCACCTTGAAAACACGTCAAATATTATTGGCTAATCCCCTTGTAAATTGAATGGCACTGTGAAAAGGATGTTAACATGCTAAAATAAAGGACCATGCAGCTATTCTTTCAAGTGCTTACCTATAGATGAAGGTTGGGAGATACTGTGAGAAGCTAGACTGAGACTTATCAAAGTTCAAGAACAGCCAAATTATATGACAGAGTGGAAAATGCAAAGTTAACTCTTGAAGATCCTGTGTTAGACTTAAGCTTATTGTTCTACAGAATTATTAAAATACACTTACAAACTTTGGAAGATCAGGATCCTTTTTCTCAGAACTGGTCAAGCTACTGTCCTCCTGGAACAAAAGAAAAGCAATAAATGCATAAGTTGATAACATGTACTTAGTTTACAGACTTACTAAGGGTGAGATGCCCTGAAAACAATAAAAATAAAGGAAGTAAAATCCAAAATGGGAAGACATACATTTACTTAGGTTAATTGAAATAAATTTCAGGTCAAAATGTTGGTAAGCTATTTCAAGTAGGTATTTTCTTGTTTTAATTATATGAGTATAATGCAGAGGAAAGCAGCCTATATTACTATTGCACTTTGAAATCATCTTTAAGTTGCAATTGGTATTCAATTCAGTAACCTACAAAAATTATATACAGTCATATACCTGTTTCCTTTTCCTCCGATATCTTCTCTGTTCGTTAAAAAAATCTTGAATGTGCTTAGAAATTCCTTCCTTGTTGAATCCAACGGAAGGAACAGCACATTCCCCTTCAATTTTCTCTGCGAACTTGGCTAGCTCTACTTTTCTTTCGGGAGTGTTAAATTTTGGATATGTGTAGTTCCAATGATCAGTAGCAAGCTGTCCCACCAACTTGCGTCTGCAATGAAATATAGATGGCAGTACTCACAAATATGGCACTATGCAATCCAGGAATTTTCAGAAAAGATGGCACCACGCATTGCATTCTGGGTAAATTGACATGTCGGCCTCAAAGTTGATGTGTTTGTATGGGAATAATCACTAAGCAAAACAATTTATAAATAGTGAAGTTTAGATACTAGGCAAAAGATTGTATTCACCAAATTTGAGGGGAATGTAGCTGTGGTAAAAGGCGTTCAGTCACGTTTTTACTGTTTCATACATTTGCCTGCAAGTTGGCAGGAAAAAATTGTAGACAAATGTATGGAAAATTTAAAACGTAACTGAAAAACAGAAAAATAACTATTAATTACAGGACATTGAAATGTTCAATCAGTGTTGTACTATACAAAACGTAAGACCTACTTTGCCAAGTAAACTCGTCTTATCTCTGGCGTGAAGGAAGACATGTCCGCCATCGTGGGTTTCAAAGTGGGCGGAGATTGCTTGGCAGCATCTAGCTTCGGTTCGTTTGCTCCAAATTCTTTTCTAAAACGCACTGCTTTTCCATACGACAAACCGAGTTTGGTAAAAATAGGTGCATCGGCGTCCCTAGAAGCGAGGTCTTTGATGGAATCGTTGTCATTTATTTCTTCCTCTGAAATTTAAATAGGACGAAATTTATTTATCAAAAAGTTGAATGGCCATTTCGCGCCAAAAACATTTCGCTGTAAGTTTCTTACCTTCAAATGCCTTTCCAACACTTTCTCCGAAACACTCTTTGATTCGCGTTAAGATTTCCGTTGCACTTGAGCTCTTTTCAGCTTGCTCTCCCTTTTCTTCGACGCCAACTTCGAATCCGAACGACTCGTTCGCTGAATCAGCCATTTTTTTTCTATTTGTCAAACAACAACGGGCGGGAACAGGCAGCAAAAGAGAAAGAATTTGGCGGGCTGGCGAGCTTTATTCTTACGCGCGCAAGGGGTCCCGGGAATGTGACCACGCGCATGTCAAAAAGGAACGGTCTCGTTCCCAGATTCCACGTGTCTAATAATTTTCAAGATGGAGGTACGAAAAGTTCAATGCTGGAGTAGAAGTGAAATTGCAACTTGCAACTGTTCAGAAAAACCCTACCGCCACATTCATTGTCCATGTCCAAATTGTATGGGACGAGCAACCGATTGAAGTACAGAACTGCGACACTGGAATCAAACGAACGTTTTAATTGATCATGAAACTCAGCTTGGAATTGTTGACCAGGGAATCGATCAAGAGGAAAGTGCACGCCAGTCAATTGATTCTGATATGGAAGCAGATTTTCTTGAAAATAATGGTAGTGAAGGTGAGAGCGAAATGGAAACAGCTGGTTCTGGGGTGTCGGACTTTGAAGAGGATCTTTCACAACAAGAGCAACCCATGCATATTTCTGATCAGGAGCCAACTCAGCCACCAACTGCAAACGTGATGACAAATCCTATGCGAAAACTTGTGGTAACTGCTGTTTTGGATGCGCTCAAAATAAAAAGAGACAGTGGAGTCTCAGTTGGAATATGCCAAGAAACTCTTACTTTCCACTCTTGATGATAAGACCGTTGATAGAGACATTTTGACCACATTGTGGCCAAAAACGTGGAATGATGTTCAGTCATTACTTAGAGAAGAAGGATATGAGGGTGCTAATGCGTACTACATTTGTATTTGCCGCCAAAATAAAGCAGTAGATGATGACTCCAGAGTACCAAAGTATTCCTATAGTGGAAAGTACAGTCTTATGGAAGGCAAGGATAATCTCTGCACTCACTGTGGTAATAAACCTTACCTAACATATTATTATTTGGGACTAAACAATAAGGTTAAAAACTGGTTTCGTAACAAAACCCTCTGCGAAAAAATGCTTGCCCATTGGAAGGAACGTGATCATTGGCTAGGTAAAAATGAAAGTTGGCCTTTGAAAAAAAGAACTCTGGGACGGAGAGCGATGGGTTGATCTACAGTGGTTCTGGGATCCAGACAAGACTTGGCCTCTTCCAAGTTTGTGCCCCTCCTGTGGGATTCCAATTTCTGCCAATCATCTAACTAACTCACCAAATACACCAGATTGTGGAATACCCTGAATGCCTTGAAAGTTTTCAGCACAGAATAAAGTTTGCAAATGGAAGTCCCCTAAACCTGGCACTTCTTGGGCATTGGGATGGTTGGCAACCATTTGGCTCAAGCCTCAGAAGTTGTGGTTCAGTTGAAGTTTCAATTGCCAACATGAAAAAAGAAGACAGGAACCATGTTGATGAGATTTATGTTGTTGGATTTGTACCATCGTATGCAGTCCCAAACATTCGTGAAGCCCTGGACCATTTCCTTCAACCACTGATGAATGACATTTGCAAAGGATTTATTGATGGATTTGAGGTAAATTTTCAAAGAGAAATTTACATAGAAGGTTACCGACCTTCACCTGTAGAAACTGTGCGAGTTCTTTTATTGTGTTGGTGTGGAGATCACCCTGGCCAGTGTGAAGTAGGAAAGCATTTAAATCAAGGAAAATGTGGATGTAGACGGTGTAAATTACATGGTCAACATCTCAGTGACAGTGCAAACACACATATGTACTATGGTGAATGCCGCTTTCACTACAGGTATCCCTGGGAGATCCGAGAGATTTCCACATCACTGACAGACCTTTATGACATTGAAAATGAAACACGTATTAGTGTGCGGAAACGTATGTCATCAGAGAAGGGCTTCACTGGTATAAGCATTCTTCACAAGTACTTAAATCCATTGTATGGCTTTGACATTTGTAAGCATCTTGTCTATGATGTTTTTCACACAATTTGTCTTAATGTTGTGAAAAATCAAGCTGAAAGACTTTTAGATCTGGAGTTGGTTGACAAAAGATATCTTGATAAAGAGATCAAACAATTTCCATGGCCTAAAGAGCTTAAGAATGGAAGAGTTCCCAAGCCCATTGGAAAACTTAAAGGAATGGGACAATGGAAAGCTGAGGGTCTACAGAAGTTTTCATTTCCTATGTCAGATTGTATTCTTGTTGGACAGGTGACTAACCCCAAAGAGCTTGAGATTCAGTCATTGGTATCAAGGCTGACAGAAATGCATTTTTACACTGGCAGGAGTGGATGGACTGAGAATCTAATTGACCAACACAGAAAGTTGTCATAGCGTCTAAATATCATAGTTGAAGAAATGCAAGGTTTGGAAATGTGCACAATTTCACTGCACAATCTGACCCACATTCACGAGGATATCATTACCATGTCAGCCCCTGATAACTACTGGTGTGCTGTGTTTGAGCGTGCAGTCAAGGGATATGTAAAGAGATCAAGCAACTGCAAGGGTATTGAAGCCACATTTGTCACTGCTGAAGCACAACGAGAATTTTTGAAGCCATTGCAAGAAAGTGAGAAAGATGCTGGCAAGGTTAACATTGGAATGGTAATGTATTTAATACATTGTATTGTATTTTTATTCAGAAAATGCTGTTGGTTTTCAGTACAGTCTTGCAAAATCTTAAATGAATTCAGCTACGGTTTTAACATGTGTATTTGTTTGCAATTTTTGTAAAAAAAATTTTAGTGTGATTTTGGTTAATCAATTTAGAATCTACATGTTGTATTTAATTTTCTTAAATTAGACAACCTTTCAGAAGCATTCGCAAGCAAACTGTATAACAATTATTTTACCATGTGCATGTTCAATTTACTTTTTTCAAGCAATTTTTTTTCTTTACTATCATTCATACATAAAAAACATCAACTTTATTAAAGTGTCATGTCTTCTAGCATGCCATTCGCCCTGCTAATCGGGGACACTACACACACATATAACATATAACATTTTTAATAATAATTAATAATTGTACAGTCTTGACTAGTACAGCACTTGCATTTTCTTTGAGTATTCATACTGTATTAATGTATGTTGTCCAGATCAGAGAAATCTCTAACTAGAGTTCATGTACAAGTGAAGTTTGAGCTAATATAGTAGAGTTAATTTTGTGTTATCTTTTTCTAGGGGTTTGCCAGTTCACTTGGAGCAGCTAAATCTGCAACTAGCAAGCAAGACTCTTGCTTGCGGTCATTTCTCCTCGGTGCACAGGATAACATCACAGCACTAGCGGTATCAGAACAGCAAAAAATTTCTGAAGCCTCTGATGTTCCTGTGGACAGTATTCCTGGAGCTGCCTTTGTTTCAAAGAAGTGCTTTATGGCTGACAGGGGATTTGGAGGGACTGTTTTTTCATCAGGGGATGCTGTAGTTGTTCAAGTTGATGGGGAGGAGGTTGTTTCTAAGCTTGATTGTTTCCTGTCTTTGAGGGTAATTAATGACTTGGCCTCACCGAATTGTTAGTTAAGCTTTTGTTTTACTCCAGCATTATTGATGATAATGAATTACCTGTGAAAGATTTTTGGAGTGGATTTAGCAAGGTCCACAGCAGAGAAATCCCTGATCCAGCTTTCTTTCAGATCAATGGCATTTTATGGAAAGTCATTCTTTACAAATCTGAAGATAATGTACTAACTGTTGCTGATTATCAGAGGCAAAGTCAGAGTCTTCCATTTTCAGTGATTGTTCCTGTTTACCATTGAAAATGGTGATATGTTAATGATCCAAGGAGAAGGTATCAATGACATTTGGTATGGCTATGTTCACAGCACAGACTATAAAAGGAAGACAGTCAATGTGTTCTTTTTTGTCGAGAGCAACAGGTCAAGAAATGTGCTTGTGAGAGAGGCCCAGCACTAGCGGTATCAGAACAGCAAAAAATTTCTGAAGCCTCTGATGTTCCTGTGGACAGTATTCCTGGAGCTGCCTTTGTTTCAAAGAAGTGCTTTATGGCTGACAGGGGATTTGGAGGGACTGTTTTTTCATCAGGGGATGCTGTAGTTGTTCAAGTTGATGGGGAGGAGGTTGTTTCTAAGCTTGATTGTTTCCTGTCTTTGAGGGTAATTAATGACTTGGCCTCACCGAATTGTTAGTTAAGCTTTTGTTTTACTCCAGCATTATTGATGATAATGAATTACCTGTGAAAGATTTTTGGAGTGGATTTAGCAAGGTCCACAGCAGAGAAATCCCTGATCCAGCTTTCTTTCAGATCAATGGCATTTTATGGAAAGTCATTCTTTACAAATCTGAAGATAATGTACTAACTGTTGCTGATTATCAGAGGCAAAGTCAGAGTCTTCCATTTTCAGTGATTGTTCCTGTTTACCATTGAAAATGGTGATATGTTAATGATCCAAGGAGAAGGTATCAATGACATTTGGTATGGCTATGTTCACAGCACAGACTATAAAAGGAAGACAGTCAATGTGTTCTTTTTTGTCGAGAGCAACAGGTCAAGAAATGTGCTTGTGAGAGAGGCCCAGGGAAGATATGCTAGAAATGTTGTTCCATGGGAATCAGTAGTTGGAATTGCAGAAGGGCAATGGGAAAGCTCCTCTCGTTGGAGAAAAGAAACTTAACTGGAAATTCAACTCAGAACTAGTACTGTCAGTAAATATCAACGTGCACATCAGTACTGTACAAGAACTTAAAAACATATTACATCGTTTGGTGTAACTCACTGTTTTATTTTTTAATTTGTTGTTAAAATTGAGAGAATTAATCATTACAGTTACACATAAATTATGTTCCCACTTATCTAGAATATTTACCCTGTTTTCAGTGGTAGTGCATGCACAATTCTAAGTCAGATTCAGTAATAATAGTCTGTGAAGGGGAATACAATTCTCAGAATAAAATTGAACAGGAGTATCATGGATAATTCTGGAGCCTCGATTAAAACGTTTGAAGACATTCTCAATTATGGAAAAGCAATGCTTTTGGAGTTTTTCACTGCTTTGGGAATAACATGGGGATTTATTCTCATGTTATTCACTGCTTTGGGAATGACATGGGGATATATTCCCATTTTATTCACTACTTTGGGAATAACATGGGGATATATTCCCATTTTATTCACTACGTTGGGAATAACATTGGGATGTATTCCCATTTTATTCACTACTTTGGGAATAACATGGGGATATATTCCCATTTTATTCACTACTTTGGGAATAACATGGGGATATATTCCCATGTTATTCACTACTTTGGGAATAACATGGGGATATATTCCCATGTTATTCAGTACTTTGGGAATAACATGGGGATATATTCCCATGTTATTCACTACTTTGGGAATAACATGGGGATGCTTTCACAATAACTTCCCAATGTTGGGATACGAAAGTAAACCAAACATTTTTCCCATGGAAAACCCATTATGGGATCTTGGGAGAAAACAATTTCCCAGAATTATCCCAAATAAGGAGTTTTATGTCCCAGCTTTTTCCCAATAATGGGAAAATTTCCCATTTAATTCCCAAATGGGAAATCAGAAAATTTTCCTGTGGAAGAAGGGGTGAGTATCACGGCTTTGTGGATACCATTCCTCGGTACTTTGCCAGTAACTGGCATGTTGCTTAAGGTTGTAATAAATTTGACTCTAACGTTCTATTTTTCTATGATCAAACAGGAACAAATATTTTCAATGGTCTGCGGAGCACGATGTCCTCATGTGTCGTGAAGTTCTTGTCTTGGAACCGTTTAATTTCAAACCGAAGAGCCCAGAAAGGGGAAAAGTTTGGGAAATTATTGCCCAGCGGCTGAATGCCATTGACCAACCAAAGTTCAGAGTCACCTCCAGAGCTGTCCGTGACAGGTACTCTCTCTTGACCGCAAAGCATGCCCAAAAATTAAGGGACGAAGAGAAAGCGTCAGGAATTAATGTGGAAATATCAGAACTGGACAGTTTGCTAGAAGAAATCTTTGAGAGAGAGAAGGACGGTAAAGCTAAAATTGACTCGCAGGATCTTGACAAAAACAAAAAGGCTGAAAAGGAAAAGGCAACTGCAGAAGAGGTGAGGAAACAGGCAATGGAGAGGATGGGTGATACTAAAAAAAGGGGGAATGATGATTCGGATTGTGGAAATGGAAAAAAGAAGGTACCCAGAAGCACAAGTGATGCAATCGATTATTTTAAAGAAAAATCAGCAAAGGATCATGATTTGAGAGAGAAGGAACTTTAACTGAGGAAAAGGGAATTGGAGCTTGCCGCAGATAAACAAGCTCAAGCTGCCCAACAACAAAAAAGTCTGATGGGTGCTTTCACTGGGAGTGTTTTGATTTACTTTTCCAAGAAAAATACTTACACTATCAGGTTCTCAAGTGTTAATCCTTTGGACATTCAAGTTTTCAATGGTTTTAAGAAAAAATAGTAAAATTTGTGATCATAGCAATTATCTACCAACTTAAGACACTTAAATAATAGAAAAGAAAACTGAAAAATTTCAGGTTGTTTTAGTTGATAAGATAATTGCGATGATCACAAATTTCACTAATATGTTTCATCCACAGTTCACTTATATGATTATTGTAATATATGGTCTACACCCTCCAGGGTGTTTTACTCACTTGTAGATGCTTTAGTAACATTTCTGCTCCCAATGTTTCTTGCTGAGACGTGTACGTCGTTTCTGATTTAAAAAACATGAGCAAAACATGACTCAGGTCACAAGTTCAGACTGTTAATGAGTTGCAGAGGTCTGACAAAAGAAAGAACACCACAGCCTTAACCACATGCATCAGCATGCAGACAGCTGGTCTATTAAACGAGAGATTAGAGTGGTTGAAAAAAAAAATTTTTTCTTCAAAAAGTTTACAAGTGTGGCCTTTTTCAATTTGAGCCCTTGTACTAAACTTTAAAAGTACCCTCAAGTTATCCTTTCATGTGAGCAATTATCGTCTGAGTAATAATTTTTACATAATGCATTTAAGGCATTTTAAGTTTTTTATTGATCAATAACCATTAAATATAGTCCCAGGTAACAGACGTACCAATTCATGTGAACTCAGAGAATCTGATGCCCTACAAGTACGCTTTGAAAATAAGAAGGGCTTGTTCAAAAACTAATCTTACATGTAGTTGTGATTTGTAGAATTAGCTTATTATTTTTCTGTAAAAAGTAATAACTAAGCTAGTTCTTCATATTGAAGCCTTTTCCACCAAAAATAAACACTGTTTGTATGCCAAAATAGAGCTAAATTGGAGACCTTTCTATTAAAAGGCCAAATTAACACTTAGTATAGTTTTCAACCAAGCTCTTTAATTTGATGTGCTGGTTCTTTAAATACTGGTATTAAAGTGCACCTAACCCTAGCCTGCATGACAGGCGCTTTATGAGCCAAGCGGGGTGAGCGAAGCATTTCGCGCGAAGCGCGACACGAGCGCGAAGCGCGAGACGAGGAGAGGAAAAAAATAAAGCGCCTGTAGACAGTCTATTGTTCTGGCTCTTCCGCCCACCAACTCCCACCAATATTAACTGACCGCAGTGATTTCGAAATAACCAATCAAAACACGATCTATATCGCAAGTTATGCTAACCGCAGACTTGCGCTCACATTAAATCACGAACTCAGAAATGAACTGATCCTAGAAAGCAGCGAATAACTCCTACTTTAGTGGCAACTCCGGATCTTACAACTCTTTCAAATTGAGAGAAAAAAACATTGTTATGCCAAGAGCTAGAGCTAGCAAACAACGGCGTAGCTAAATATTCTAAACGGCTCTGGAAAGCGTAAATTCCTCCTGTCAGTATCACAGTTAGATATTTTTATCTAAGATCAGAAAGGAAAAATCTCTCAGGCACGTACTTGGGGTAGACTTATTCTAAAGCTGGACTAAAATGCTTTTAAAGACAAGCAGGATTTGTGCTTGGCCTGTCACCTTTCATAACAACTGTAGGAGGAAATTCAAGGTTTGATGAATGTTCCAGTCGAGGAAACACAAATTTTACAACACGAGCGAGAGCTTTGTTTTTATCTTGTTGTTTACATTTGGTATAATTGATCTCACACATCATCGTCACGTGGTATAAATTGGCCAATCAGCATTACCGTCTACCAGATGAACGGTCGAGGATTTGTGGAAGAGCCAGAACAATGGACTGTCTACAGGCGCTTTATTTTTTTCCTTCCCTCGTCTCGCGCTTCGCGCTCGTGTTGCGCTTCGCGCTCGTTTCGCGCTTCGCGCGAAATGCTTGTTCGCCCCGCTTGGCTCATAAAGCGCCTGTCATGCAGGCTAACCTAACCCCATTTTTTTTGCTTAATCAACTCTGTGTATGTTGAAAAGTCGAATAGTGAAATATTTCGTGTTTTTAACATCACGTATAGGGATTTGAATTTACAAAATGCTAATGACATCAATTCAAGATTCATTTATTATACAACTACTTGTTTTTACCTACAAGTAATTTTTGTTACAAATCAATTGACTGTCCACAGTTTATATTTAGTATTTCTCAAATTGATTTTCCTTAAGCTGTATACTACGTGTTGTAAATTGACGTAAAAATAATGGCAAAATTCTGAACTGATGTCATCAAATGAGCATTTTGTGAATTCAAATCTCTATAACTCACTAACGCGACGTTAAAACAAGAATTATTTCACTATTCGACTTTTCAACGTACATAGAGGTGATTAAGCGAAAAAAAAAAACACTTTGGGGTTAGGTGCACTTTAAAGGCATAGGAGTCAGGCTGCCAGCTTAACGTCCCCACAGATGAATGTAATCATCTGATCAAATGCCACCCATAGTTTTTTTAAGAACCTAGCTGGTTGGTAGTCCAGCTGGGATAAACACGGACTCCCACTCTGCATACAGGAACTTTACCTGCTGTTACGAACAATGTTTGATTTAACATTAACCGAGTTAGTTGATCATTAAATGATTGAGCAATCGAACTCGTGATATATTTCTGTATTTGTTTTCGGACAGTGTTTACGGTCAGTAATTTCCTTACGGACAGTTCAAACCTTTTTCGACCGAGCGAGGTTTTACCCTTCAGGTACTATCGTCTTATTCCTTAATCTGTTCGTCTTTAAACTCGTTTTAGCCATTTTATTGTAATGTAATCAGAAATCGGCTTTGCAATACGCCCCAAATATGATCGGGATGTAATCTTAGAATCGTTCATTTGTACCTTGATTTTCAGAATTTCCTACTTTATTAAAGCTATTAAAGGATTCCTCGTCTCGGTTGCTTCTGCTGGGGTCTATACCACCAGCTGAGCTAAGTAGACAGCAGTGATTGCTGCCGGCAGGCAGTCTACTAATCGTGTAGAATCGAGAATTCTGTCCTTCTGTCTGTCTCGGTTTTCCGAAAGTAACAATGAATATTGTTTGAGAACCAATCAAGAGCGGAAGAAGATCTACCACGAGACCGTCGGCAGTCTCGGGAGAGCCTCGGCATCCAATCAAAACAAAGTGATGACAAGCCGACTCGAGCATGCATAGATGCACGACTTAGCTGTTTCTGTTTCGACCGGCGCCATTATTGGTTTTCAAACTTTCTCTGCTATCCGTTCAACTTGGTGATATCTAAAAGTATACTGGAAATCAGTTGAACATGGACAAAGGTTCTTCTCAGGGCCAACGTAGTTGCTGGATCTCTGTGGAACAAGACGCCGGGAGCGTATACTTAGTTTTCTAGTGGGCATCGTTGTATTAGGCATATTGGAAAATAAGCTTAGTATACATGTCTCTCTCTCCTCCGCAGAGGCTTTGGTGAGAAGGGAGAATCCACTGAGCGAAGTGAGTGCAGGCGCAAAAAAAAAAGGAGAGAGCGGCGGCGGGAGCCTCTGCCAGATGGTTGCCGTTTTCTCAAACATCCTTATCGTTTTCTGGTACATTGATAAATTTCTAAGCCCTCGCCGATTTTGACAGCTTGAAACTTGGCAAAAATCAGCGCTAAATGTGTAACTACAAGTAGCGACCGTTATTACCCAGACGAGGTTTCATATTTACAACAAAAAAAAAGCGAAAATGTTGTTTTTCGAAGCCCCCCCTGAAACCTGGCTCAAACTGTGGGGAGTACTCTTGTATGCTGTTCTTTGGACGTCAATTGTCAAAATGGCGGAAGCGCTTGACATTTCCCTCCAAGAAATGGCTCTTGAAGGTAAATATACTTCTTGTATTTTGTGTTTTTGGTCTTTATGCCTACTCGGGTTGCATTTCGTTTAATGTCAGCGTTTAGTTTAAACTACATGTAAGCTTAAAGTAGCTGGTTTAGCCTTGCGGCCGAGTTTAGCATGCCGTAGTTTTGCCAAATACTCGCTCCGAAACACGTTAGCGAAAAAAATATTATTAATTCTATGGATCTAAACGGAACAAAACCATAGCTACATCACAAACACCTCAATAAACAGGTTCTCTCTCAAATGATGTCTAGTTGATTACAGTACATTGCTGGAGTTTCAAGCTGTCAATAAGTACCTGCAAAGTATGGGTGTAAAGCTGCCATAGCAGTTCCATATACTTTTTTAGCTCCCCTAGTCTTGTGTATTGCTGGTCTGAATCCAACTCCCCAGGAATCGATGCAGTGAGCTTCATCAATGGCAATGAAGGCTAACCTGCTACTGTCTTTCCAGTTCGATAAGACATTTTGAAGTCTTAGATTAAAAATACATTATGGACTAGTAAAAGCACAACATACTGGAACCTAAACCGAAAAAAATTTTAAATTACAAAATCTATCTGTCTGTAGAGTTAAGGTAAAAGGCAGACACACCATTTTCCCTCATAGCAACCTGCTCTTCCATTAAAAATTTTAGAGATTCAATAATGACGGTTAGACCTTGCTTAATTATGGAAGCAACAGTAAAAATAAGGCTTTTTCCCCCGACAGTGGGCATCAATATTACACAGTCCTTGCCCTCAACTATGGCTTGGATGGCCTCTTGTTGTCCCTCGCAGAAGTAATCATACCCAAAAACTGTCTTTGGAGAGGTAAATCTCCTTTGGACACGGCATCTTGAACCTCTTGCATAATTGCAGCATGAACTGGTTGGGTTTCAGGTGCAGGAGTAGGTAGTGGACTTGCCTGAAACTACAATATCAAATGAAGCAGTTCTTTTCATGTTGGAGAAGAAGGGATTTTTGGGGGGTGGGGTGGGGGAACTAGTTGAATTCAAAAAGAAAAAAGGCCAAAAAAAGAATAAATCCAGGCAGACAGAGGTTACTTTAAATTTTTTTGCTGGTCCATAGGTAATGAGAATTAAGGAAAATGATTTCTTCGTCTAAATCTGAGGCGTATGATTCGAGAATCGGAAAAATATAAACCGGCACGAAATTATGGGAAAAATCTAAGACATTTCGGAATGCACAGAACTGACGGATTTTGCCCAATCACCAGCATCTCATAATGAGGTAGCACTTCACTTCCAATATGGAACTACTAGTTATAATATTTATTTGTGAATACCAAAGCAGATGTGCAGTGGTGAAACCAGAAAAGCTTGTGTGTGTGTGGGGGGGGGGGGGGGGGGAGGGTGAATATATTTCAGAATAATTTTTTTGCCCCTTGTTCTCTATTATCTTAGCACAATAAGCGGGGGGAGAGAGGGGGGTAGATGTACCATTAGATATCTGTGATATACAACTCATGTCGTAATGAGCGAAATAAACTAACCTGTAGTGCTATTTATCTGTTTTGCTGCAACTACTGCATCATAATGTCCAGCACCATAGGAAGGATAGGCCAACATGATGTGCAAGGAACCACTAATAGCTTGCCGAGGGCAAATACTAATGATTGAAGTGTGAGACTCTGAGGTAACGATGGACAAGGGCAAGTTAAGTACATTAGACATAGCTATGGGCATCAGGTCTCCAAGGGGACCATGGAAGTATCCAGAGTTTTTATAGTTTGTGACCTCAGAACTGAAATCAATATCCTGTTCGATGAAGTTCATGTAGTCCTGCATTTGGACCTCTCCATCCCTCCACCGCTAATGCTCGAAGAGAACTTGCAAGTTCTGAAACTTCCATATTTGAAGTCAGCCCTAAACTACTTAGGTGGTTCATGATATCCACAGGTACATTTGAAGATGTCATTACTCATGCGCGTAGCGGCATGAGTTATAAATGCCCTACGTTCTTTTATTCTTTTTCTTTTTTTTGTCACGATCTTGCATGCAAATTTATGTACGCATATTTTAAATTGTGCATTTCCGGTTCGTAGCTTTGCCCTTTTCAATTCCGGTTTGGTGACTTCCGGCAAAACATCATTACTGAAGTGTCACGACAGCGTCTCCTACAACCCTACTCACATCAGTAATGTTCACGTCACCTAGACATTAAACTCACAGTAAAGACTGGCTTCATTGTGGTACGGCCTTCATTTAATATATATAGATAGGCTTAGCCTAACAGCGGAGCTCTCTGAACAGAAACGATGATGATTAGCTTAACTTAGGTGAAAGGTCGGAAGCACAAGAAAAATTAGAATTAAGATTGATGACCAGGCTATTAATTTTAGCAATTCTCAAAAACAGTAAGCTTATTACGAGACCGTCTGCACAGAACATTTAGACTGCACAAATTCCACAAAAGCTCACTGTTTGAGAAATGTGAAACCTCTCTTGAGTAGCAAACCGCGAAAAAAAAACCGGGAAAAAACGATTTTGCAAACCGTTTTCTCCGCTAAACACAACAGTGTTTTTTTTTTTCTTTTATCCTAAAGTTTACAATATTATCCTGAGAGGCTAGTCATTTCCGGTTACAAGGCATCCTGAGTTAAAGCTAGTCATTTCCGGTTACAATAATACAAGGTGAGTTCCGGTTTGCAGTCCTTTCTGGTTTGCACGTGATTACTTTAGTCATTTCTAGTAATGAATGATGAGTTGCCAGTAGCTAAATTATTAGAGTCACAAGCTTTGACTGTTGTATTTCACAAATACTTCTGTTCGCGGTGGGGGGGGGTACTCCCATATATGAGCTATATAGGTATGTGCCGCTGTAGAGGGTATGGTTTTCAGGCAGTTTAGTCTGGGATAGGGTATAGTAATCAGAGATTTTTGGTCTAGAATAGGGTATCATTTTCTACGAAACTGATCAGTTGCATGACGAATTTAGTCTAGACGAGGTTTACTGGCAAATGGCATTTAATAATCGGTAAGGTGTGCTGTATGATATTTTTACTGACCCCTGGTATCTTAGACTGTGATAGTGAATGAGTTTCTGCAAAATAGCGAGTCTAGAAAAGGTCTAGGATAGGGTAGGATTTTTCGGTGTTTAGTCTAGAATATGGTTGCAAAATGCAGCTGAAATGGTCTAGTATAGGTTAAGGGTCTCAGAGTCCCAGCAGCACAACCCCGCCCAAAAATTTGCAAAGTACCCCCCCCCCCCCCCCTCGGTCAATTTGCAGCTGTGTTGTGATGTTATTCCTCATGTCCCTTACAGTGGCCCGAGAGTTCTCGGTGCTATTGTGAAAAGTTGCTTTATTTCGAAAAACCCATATACCATAAAGTATGGTCTTAATGAAAAAGCGTGCTCGCATGTCATTCTCGTCGACAGCAGAAGTCCATTAGGTAAAAGAAAATAGTCTTAACATTAACTAAAAACCTAGCATTGAGTAGTGCTGATAGGGTGGGAGTGAAAACACCCCACATCCTTCCACAGGTTCAAATTTTAATCTAGCTTGGAAAGGCGTGGTAAACAGTTATCTGGTTCCACATTTGCAGTACCATTGCTAAACTAGGCACTCAAGATTCGCATTCTTGACACCCACGTCAGGCCATAAGGAGTGTCCGGACGTGAGCACCAAGCTCCTAGCTTCATGGCTTAAGTACTCTTTGCCGCATTTAATTAAGTCCTTGTACCTGTCTCGTATTTGTGAAGTAAGGTAAACAATTTGTCTAAAGAAAACATGTGGAGTTATCCGCATATTGGCGAATTTTAAAACGCTTTCCTCAGGCTTCTGGAAGGAGAAAACCTTCAATAGTATCATCCTTTCTTATACTTGTAGCCAAAACGTCTGCGCATAAAATGTACAAAAGTGGAGACCGGGGATCTCCCTGTCTCACCCCCCCTCCCCCCCCCCCCCCCATTCGAGTGGAATTTCTTTAGTCAATAATTTTCATATTTGCTTCATATATGTAGATATTCAGCAAGATACCAGTTTCATTGGTAATATTTATATAATCTAGAGGGTCACGCAAGAGAAATAAATTCTCAAAAATCGTCCTACCTGGGAAGGAACAAGTTTTATCGTCTTGAAATAATCGAGAGTAACACTTTTGAAAGTCTGTTTGTAAGAGCTTTTGAACAAATTTTGTAATGAACATTGAGTAGCGAAATGGCCGGGCCACCAATTTTTGAGGATTTTCTTGTCATCTTTCTTGTAAAGTAATCTAGTCACGCTTCCTTGCATTGAATCACTGAGATAATTATTTTCCAAACTAAATTTATAATTTCCAACAGAATAGGGCCTAAAAGATCCCAGAATTTAGCGTAAAATTCTTGAGGTAATCCGTCTGAACTGGGGGTTTTCCCTGAAGAAAGTCCACGCATTGCGTGGGTAATTTCAGCCAAAGATAAAAATCCTTCGCAGGATAAAATTTCGCTCTCACTTAATCTGTTTTCAAGTTTGTTCAAAATTCGGTTTGGACTGTTAAATTAACAGGTTCTTGCAAGTACAAATTACGGTAAAAATCGAAATGAGCCGGAGAAAAGGAACAAGCTTAACTAAGGTGAAAGGTCGGAAGCACAAGAATTAAGATTGACGACCGGGCTATTTTCAATTTTAGCAATTCTCAAAAAACCAGTATTACCCGACAGTCTACACAGTACATTTAGACCGTAGAAAAGTTCACAAAAACAACTTTCCTCTGTCTAGAACGACTATTTTCCGAATAAAATACAGTTTTGTTTGTCAAAAATTGCCCGAGAAACTGATTTGGAAATCAAAATTGCAAAAAATAAACATTTTTGCATAAGGCCACGCGAGTGAAGACAGAAAATCTAAGTCTTGTTTTGTTTACATAAAATCGCTTTTCAATCTATGTAATGAATGAACAAACATATAAAAATGGACAACACAATCTTTCGAAAAATTTTATTCAAATCTCCATAAGTTTATGTTTAAAAGCAAAACGCGAACCATTAAGAGCTCATGATTCGAGGCCGAGATGTCTCCGATGAAAGAAATCAAAACAACTGAATTTAATTGAGCGCGTTATAAACAATTCTCCCAAAAACTAGCGAGAACACAAAAAAGTCAATCACAGATTGATATCAACATAAATTCCCATCGAAAAATGTATTTTGTTTCACCTTTTAGTCCCTCCACTGCTTGGAAATTGTTTAAATCTCCGCTTCTTCAGTTCTGAAACTCGAAGTGACAAACATCTTCCCGCATTGTTCCCATCCTCAAAGCAAAATTTTATCTCTAAAAGCTCTTCTTTTTCCAATATAGCGGCTTTTGAATATCCCTTAATTAGTATCCCTGTCTTGAGAAGCAAACCGCGAAAAAATTCAGGAGAATAACGACTTTAATTTTAACGGTTTTCTTCGCTAAACACAGCAGTGTTTTCCCAGGTGACGTGAAATTGCACTGTTGTTGGGTGGCGTCATACGCGCATGTTTTGCGACGGTCTACGCGCCCGTGAGTTAACCCTAAGCGACGGTGGCGTCGGCGTCGGCGGCGGGCACACAACGCGCCCGCGAAACACTCCGCTAGCCATGACCCTGAAAAATGACGAGGATGGGTTCTCTGGTTCTATGAGTATGGCGCTTCGCGCGGGACTTCGGCCCGCATAGCTCCGCTATAAAACATTCAATAGGAACGTGGTTTGCAGGTGCGATGACTGAATGAAAGGAGAAACTCTTCTCCATGTCGGACGTCTTTTTATCTTTAAAATATTAAAATATAAATTGCTTCTTTTCTTATGATACGTTGAAATATAAGACCAATGTTTCTTACGCATGCAGATGACATTGGTGTATAAGTCAGTCCTGCATTTCTCCCGTCGAGGTGAACGTTGCTTTTATACAGCATACAACTTGAGGCCGAATTTGTCGCGATTCTGAAAAACTAAGAACTATTTTTAATCAGAATTTTCCGAGGCAAAAATGACAAACATCGATCTCTCGCGCTGGTAAGCATATTGTCAATTTATTCCCCTTTTTACTGCCGACTCTTTACAATGCCTGTGTCGGAGCAGTCCTCGCTGCCTGTGGTGAGAAATTTCAAGGCTTTTTTTAAAGAAAGAACAATAGAAACACACGGCAAAACAGCGTCGTTACTTCAGCCCCTCAGATTTAATAAAAATTTGAACTTCGGGACTAGACTTCTGTGGATTATGGACTATGGAATGCGTGTCATATTAATGTCGATTTTTATTGACTTTATTGCTTTCTGTGGTTACTAGGTTACTAGTAACCACTATGTTGTCACCTGTGTAAGTAAGTCCAAGTTTTCGAAGCGCGAAGTTGTGCCGAGTTCAATCGATTGCTGTACGTTGAGACAGTTCTGATAGCTTCGGATTGGACGACTCGATTGTCAAGGCAGTTCTGTTTGTACGTGCGCGCTTTGGATCCATGGGAAAGGTAAATGGAGCTTTCTCGTTCTTTTTACTGCTTTACCAAGCACAGGTTTCACCAAATGTGGCCAAGTATTGTTTTCAAAGATTATTTTAGGTGTTTTCGTGGTTTGGAAAAAGGGTTTAGTGAAAAATCGATCTGTGAATCGAAGTGTTTGTTTGCAGACCATGAGCTATCCGAAATCATGATTCAAACGCCGCCAGCATTTCATTTCTGTACCTTTGACCATTCAGAACTGCTTTTTATCTCCTGTAAGTTAATGTTTAACTTACAGGAGTTTATGTGGGCTAACATGCATTCTTTATGCATTTTTGTTAGCAAAAAAATGCGTTAGATACTATTAATAGACTTTTTAGTGAATTTGTGGGGACATTCCTAGTGCATATTTGTTAGCAAGATGTTATCGATAAGAACACAAGAGTCGAGTGGCATATTTTGAAAGCGGTTTAGCGAGCGCATGTTTGTGGCCTGACAAAGCGATATATTCATACGTTGATGATTTAGTTAACTAAGATGTTTGTTAGACACTATTAATAGACTTTTTAGTGAATCTGTGGGGACATTCGTGTTGCATTTTTATTGCATTTTATTTTTTAGCAAAATTTCTCGCATTTTTGTTAGATGCTATCATTCATAGATCAGAACACACGAGTCGAAGGATATGTTTTTAAAGCTGTTTAGCGAGCGCACGTTTGTGGCCTGACAAAATTTTTTTTCAGTTAGGTAACATTCCTACTGTTTAATATCTCTTTTTCACAGCGATGATTTTTAAGGCGTACGATTATGAATTCTATGTTTTTTTAGGAACATGTTGCAGCATATATTTCATTGTATCGAGCGTCAAAAAGTGTAACGTAATGTAATCTTATCTCACCTAATGTAGACTGTGGTCAGATATTTGGCACGCTAGATCAAGCGCGCTTGGCTAATATCCTTTACGATGCGTTTAATTTGTTTGTCCAGTCTGGTTTGTCAAACTGGTTGCTTCAGGACATTTGGTATTATTTTTTGTTATAGCACTACGTTTTAAGAAAGGGAAAAGAGACTTTGAGGTAAGCTGACATTGCTCACCGAGAATGGTTGTATGCGATCGTATGCTGTACGTTTAAAGGCCTATTTACACGCTGCGATTTGTCGGGCCGATTCGTCGGCCACGACAAATCGTGCGCGCGCTCTTTGTACAGTGCAAGCGTTGTACATGAACTTTTTTTTATTTCAAAACTTTTCTACTAAGAATTTCTTGAAAAACAAATGATATCCAGTAGGTTATTTAGGTTGTTGTTAGTTTAAATACTGCAGATATAATTTGTTTTGCGTGATTTCTTGTCCAGATTGCGTTTTCGTTCTTAAAATCGGGCCCGACACACGAAAATCTGTGAAGCGATCACAGATTTTTTCCGAATCGGCCGACATGTCGGACTGAAATCGCGCGCGCATCGGGTCGCCATTTACAGGCGCCGATTTGCTTTTCTCGGGGCCGTCAAATCGGCACGACAAATCGCAACGTGTAAATAGGCTTACAATGAAGTTTTGTTGAAATAACGTGTTTGTTAATTTCCATGTTAAAATGTCACCAAATATACAACTAAATTGGATTAAAAGATTCAAGGAGAAAAACAGAAGCAGTAGTTTGGAGAAAAGAAATATTGAAAGTTTCGATTCGATTGTGGTGGAATTTTGTCGTTATTTTGTCTTTTAATTCATATTTTTCTGCGTTCATCACTTTTGGCTATTTTTTCTTCCTATTTTCGGATGATAAAGCAAGCTAAAGCAAGCTCCTGGTCATAATCATGAAAACACGATATTTCTGTCGGGACAGTGTCCCTTTAGTTAAAAATGTCCTCTGTTAATTTACCCCATTTGCAAGTTATATAAGAGACTGACTAAATTAAACAACAATAGGTTTTAACGAACTAGTGCTTTCAGTTTCCTTGTAGGTTGACAAACAAATATAGAACTTTTCAATAAGTGCTTGTAAAAGCGATCAGAAATAATCCAAATCTATTTTGTTTAATAATTTTGTCAAAAAAGGTATTTCGTAGCTCATCATATAACATACAGTGCATACAGTGAAATAAACTTCAACTGAATTAAGTGTACAGTGGGTGCAAATTCTAACTAAAGGTGTTCAGGAGTTTTAGGGATTGTAATTCGACCATTTTCAATTCTTAAGGTACTTCTAAATTCAGGATATGGTTAATTAAATCGGAGTATTTCGTTTCACTTTTAAAGATCGAATAAAATTTATTTATTTTATTTACATTAATCATTGAGTGATTTTTTAGACGTGTAAAAATGTTCTGTTTTGCCTTTGACAAGAAAAAAGATGGGATACTTAAGTTTATCGCAGTCTTCTCAATATTGAAGTTTGTACTGAAAGAATCAATCTTACTAAACAAACCTGGTTTTTTTTTCTTGAGCTATATCATTAGAAATGATTAAGCGCAGAGTTTTGCAATACTATCATCAGGTTGATTTTCCAGGTCAAACAAACCAGTGTCAAACAGTCAGATTTCAGTGAGGTTCGGGGTTTTAGTTCATTTTTTTTTACTTTTTTAGGTCTCATTTTGGTTCATTTTGGTCAGAAGATTCATGCCCAATTTAGTCTCTGCTTAAAGAGATAATTGTGGTACGGATAGTCCTCAGATTTTTCCTATCGATGGTTTCAGAATATATCTGGTATTTTGTTAACAGTGACATTAAAACAAAAGTTAAGATGAGGGGATGAACACTGAGTGAGTTTACAAGAACTAGATTTCCACCTGAAACAGATTTTGACGATAAGATTGATGATGATCCCAATAATGAAAACAGAGAACAAAGTTGTAAAGAATTTTACTTGAAAGGAGGAATGAAACTTTTTCGCAGAATGAAAGCTAAATCATTCATTTAGTTATGTTTAATAAAAAGGATGCTGAAGATTAATTGCAGAGAGCTCTTGATGCTTATCCCAGGTAAAAATAAGATTTTAGCAAGTTAAACATGTTATATTCGAAAGGAAAGATAGGAGAACTCTTAAGAAAAAGCCATGGGAGATCCTGAAAATAAGGAACGTGATCAGTAGCTCCGTCTGCTCAACATAACGATGAGCAGGATATAAGTGAAGAAACACAATACAGTGAACTGTTTGGTTGTTTTAACCCATGTTTAGATAACAATCACCAAGGGAACAATCTTTTAAGTAATGTCGGAATTTTTTCAGTCTACAGCAAATGATAATGAAAAGCTGGTAATTAATCGTATGGAAAAAAAGAACTTGTTCATTCTTTGAACAGAGAACAAATGGAGTTTTTTTACCATATGTTACTCTCTGTTAAAAACGACGAGAAGCAATTGACACTTTTTAAGTAGTGAGGCGGGTTTAGGGAAGGCAACAGTAACACAATGTTTGTGTGTAGGTCTTGATAATAAACCAGGTGAAAATCCAGACGAGTTGAAAGTACTGAAATTTGTTCCAGACGCAAGACAAGAGGACTGCATAACCATTACCAATTACATACAAACAAAATTGTCAAAAGAGAAATTGAACTCAAGAAACCATGCACTATAACCTAAATGTCCAATTGCAACATCAAAAACAACATTCGGACATAATATGACAGCATTGCATGATGGGAAAAACGTACAGGAGATAGCCCAGAGGGCACTTTGATTTGATTAGCGAAAGCATTATGCGAATCATTTTTCCGGATAAGATTGGCATTCTATTACACTGGAAAAGTCGGCAATTTTAGAAAGCATAATAAAAATAGGTTGCTGAATTGAATTATTTTGTGATGTTTATTATATTTTTGCAGACGCTAGCCGGTTCCACGCAGTATTAAATTAGGATACAATAAATCGCCAAGAATTCCAGAAGCAGAAAATCACTGAATTCTGAAAGGTGTTTGACTCTTTTAATCAAAGGAAAGACATTTTCATTCAAGGAAACATGAGTTTCATTCAAAAGTTTCGACCTTTTATAGAAAATATATTTTGGATTCAGCCTTGGTCATTTCAAAACAGCTTGCTATCAAATTACCGTTTCTCGTGAATTTGCATAAATGAAACGCTGTGGCTATATGGCCGGTAACCGGTCAAGGTTTTCAAAACACTAAATGGCCGGCAGTTCTTTATTCTCAGTAAATTTCTCAAAATCGAAAAATTTCAGCTAATCTGAACTATCATATATCGATTTAGAAAGGTCAAGCGATCCTGAAATGCTTTATAGATTTCAAGCCTAGTGTTTGGATTACGCTGGGCTCAGTAGACGAAACCATGTTTTGTGACACTTAGAACTTTTTTCAGTTCGACTGCCGGTCAAGGTTTTCAAAACACTAAATGGCCGGCAGTCCTATATTCTCAGTAAATTTAACAAAATCGAAAAATTCCAGCCATAAGTATAAAAGTGTTTTGACGTCTCTTTTCCGCAACTCACAGAAGTTACTATCTTCACACCCAGTCAAGCCAGTTTTTTAATTTCTTTTTTTCACAAATGCAACAACAACAATAATAATTTATGAAGGTATTTCCATTTACATAGATGGCATTACCTATTCTCTTAAAATGTAAATAATTAATTTATTGGTTGAGTCTACAATTCATAAATACTTGTATATCTGCGTAAGAGCTTAATCCTATTCGGCCTGGGGGGGTGCATTCATAACTTCCTTAATATGTATTCAAACGCCATCACACTTTGTGACTTTTCCTAACATTTATCTGGCAACAATTTCATATGACAATTTTTTGATCACGTGACTTGATGTTTCCATGGCAACAAGATTTTGACAGGCATGTTTTTTTGAAATCTGCATATTTATACCTTTGAATGAAGAAAAACATTGTTTATTGGTATAACTTTTATATTTTTACGTCATTTAGCGTTCATTTATTGGTTTTCATTAATTTTGGGTGAATTTGGACGGTTTTTAAGGGGTTTTAAAAAAATTCAGAAATCCAAGATGGCGGATGCAAGATGGCGGCCGCATAACTAATTACCTAATAACTACGTCATATAACGTCATCGTTCCATTGTGCGGAACGATGACGTCATATGAGACAGTCAAAGGAGACAGTTTTGGACATACTATGCACCCTCTAGGTTTCATTGTCATAGCGTTAATGTTCTCGAAGTTACGAAGGGGGGTCACAATGTGCCCCCCCCGGACAGGCTCAGAAACTCAAAAAAAGAAAAAAAAGCCCAGGCTGAATAGGGTTAAAACAAGTAAAGTCTGTCTAGGCTGATTTCAGTGAGGCAAAAATCGGAAAATAATGACCATTCGAACAGAATGTTGAACATTTCTCAGAAAATCTGTCTCGATGAAAGAGTCGTGAATTTACAGCAATATATTCTCACTTTACACATAAAACGTAATATTTCTCGTATGTTTTTGTATAAACATGATATTGTATGGGCGACGCTGTATCTCACTAAGACTAACGAGGTTCTCACAAGCCTGCGACTTCGCTCTCCGTCGCTAGGGACGTTTCGCGAAACCTACCAACGACGGGGAGCGATTAGAGGCGGCTGTATTTAGAGGCTAGGTTTCCACTGGAATTCTGAATCTTGCTACAAATGTTCAAAACTGACATGTAAATTTAATCTCTTGATTCAAATCTCAAAATAAGTGGTCATGCGCGGCGTAGCAGAACTCTAACTTCATGGTTCTTAATCTACCAGTATATTACCGATTATGATTACAAGAATCGATCTGATGGGATCGTTGACTAATCCAAGTAAAGAGTAATGATGTAAACCATTTATTTTAACTTAGTAATGCGAATGTGAGTTGAAGCAGCGCAGCGCACCTGATTTTTGAAATCAAATAAGTATCTGTGGTAATATTTCTTTAAGCCCCTCTGTTTTCTTTCCCAAATTATGTCCAAGTCCCAAAAAAATTCCCTTGGTCCTTCACTACAGCTTAAATGATAAAATAAAATCATTTGTCAGATCCATCGAAAGAGAAATGGGGTTTCTGAAGAGAAATTAGCCAATGGAAGGCAATAGGTATTCTTGTGGTAGAAATCACAACGTAGGGTAGTCATCGTCAGATACACCCTTTTATCACAGCAATGGTATAAGCGGTGAAACTGTTAACCAAAGGAAAGAGAGAATAGCACGAGAGAATACACCGCCGTTCAACATTATACTTTCTTTTCCTAATAACTTTGCATTTCTTATTCATGAACGGAGAACTCATTTCAAACCATTTAGATAATATTACACCATAGCAATCTAGGAAAGAAGATTTCTAACCACTGTTGTGACCTTGCACTAAGATTAGGCGGAAACCACATATAATTATCATTGAAACAGAGCTATTTCAGGCCGTTGGTTCTCTCGCTTCATTCTCTCTTGTAAATAATCATGCGTATTTCACTCTGCAGGATGTGCAGAACCAGTTTCGGTGCTTTGGTCGCTTTTTTAACGAAGTGCATTTAAAATGCGACCAAAGAAGGCATCTGTCACAAGCAATGCTGTCTTCACATTCGTCGTTTATCATTTTTGCGCAAACAGAACAAATAAAGTCTATGCAGTTCTTCTCCCTGCTTGATTTTAAAACTAACAACCATGCATCTCTATCAAAGTACTTTTCAACTCGATGGATGTCCACCATTTCGTCATCCCTGATAGTATCTGATATTTTTCCAACTGGCAAAATGTCTTCTTTGTTCAGCAATCGATGACCCGCAATGGCTTCACCCACGGCTTGTGACGTTGACAGAGAGCCCAGGATCATTCGGTCTTTTTCGATCGGACTGAGCTTCTTGAAGGAAAGTAACTTATTCTGACTTTCTATTTTCTTCTTTTTCTTCGGGAGGCCAATTACCGTCACTTCCGCTCCCTTCAGACGGCCTCTTTTTAGAATTTTGGGCGGCATCTTTATTTGGGAAAAGTCAGCTGACGTAATGCCCCTTCTCTCATCATCATGTGTTACCACGGAGCCCTCCTTTAAGATTTCTTCCTTATTCTCATTCTGAATGCTTACTTCATTCACCGGTTCATCGTCTGCTTCCAGCCCTCTTTCATCGGCGTTTCCTGTCGGCTTGTCTTCCTTTAGCTGTTCTAGCGAGATGTAATTTTCATGGTGAGTTTCACTAGGGTCCTCTGCTTCCAGGTCGGCTTCTGTTTCTGTCCGTCCCACTTCCTGGACAATTACTTCGCGGCCAAGTTTCCAACTCCTAACCAAAGACTCCAAGACTTCATGTCGCCTTTTGAACATAGACATACCACCCTCACTAACAAGTGAGGCAAGAACTTGTGCTATTTTGAAACCTTTTTTAAATTTTTGGGATTGTGTAAGAGTGGCTCTTTTTTCTTCAGTGACTGGGACAATGTTCCAGATCGTGGTCATGGAGAATAGGGAGTGCCGGGCTCAGACGGTTTGTTGTTAAATAGAAATCCATCGTCCAACGCTTATGCACTAAGGTTTCATCAAAAGCTGGAAGAGTGAGAAGCTCGCGAACTTTCAAAATGTGTTTGCAGGGAAGGGACATTCGTGTAAAGAACGGGCACCCGCAATGACTGGTTGAAGCAAGAAGTGGTTTTTGGTGACCCACAAAGAATGAACTCACTGCTACTCTTTTGTGACAAAACCTTGACTTCAGCCACAGATTCATACTGTCCACGAACGAACTTAAATGCATAAGGTGTAAGAGTTTTTTAATATTCCTGGAGATCTTTGCACAGATGTTCAAATTCAGTTTGCCTTCGTGTGATTGTCATCACGTAATGGTGGTTTCGTTCCTCTCTTAAGCATCGCAACACTGACATGAATTCTGTGCAAAACTGCAGCAAACTTGCGTATCTCGAACAAACACTTTTGAACTTGCTGAAAGTGGATTCCAGTCTGTTGTTGGTGGTTTCACCTAAATTCAAATGCTTGTCTTTGAAGCAAGCTACCCATTGCTCTCTTATGGGATGCCAATTCTCCATGACATAATCGATGACACTTCTGAAATTCGTTTGTTTTAGTTCATCAGTCTTAGCATGCGCCAAGGAGGACAGAATTTCGAGTACCCTCAGTCTCTCCGCGGATGTGATGCCCATCTTCTCGCATGTTATTTCTCGTCTGAAGGATCTTAACCCTATTCGGCCTGGGCTTTTTTGGAGTTCCTGAGCCTGGGGGGGCACATTGTGCCCCCCTTCGTAACTTCAAGAACATTAAGGCTACGACAATGAAACCTAGAGGGTATATAGTACGTCCGAAACTGTCTCCTTTGCGGTCCGCACAGTGGAACAATGACGTCATATGACGTAGTTATTAGGTAATTAGTTATACGGCCGCCATCTTGGATCCGCCATCTTGGATTTCTGAAATTTTTTAAAACCTGTTAAAAACCATCCAAATTGACTCAAAATTAATCAAAACCAATAAATAAACGCTAAATGACGTAAAAATATAAAAGTTATACCAATAAACATTGTTTTTCTTCATTCAAAGGTACAAATATGCAAATTTCAAAAAACATGGCTGTCAAAAACTTGTTGCCATGGAAACATCAAGTCACGTGATCAAAAAATTGTTTCATAAGATTGTTGCCAGACAAATTTTAGGAAAAGTCACAAAGTTTGATGGCGTTTGTATACATATTAAAGAAGTTATAAACGTTCAAAATTAGCGCGGGCACTTTGTGCCCCCCCCCCCCCCAGGCCGAATAGGGTCAAAGTGTGGTAAAGGCAAATGCTTAAACTTGCGGCAGGATTTAAACACGTCTCGTTCTGTGAAATCCTTGTCTGACATTACAACTTTTGTTTCATCCCAAGAAGGATTATGCTTTTTGAATAATTCCACAGTTGCCTGTATCACCTCCTTTGTCTCTTCCGCTACAATGAACAGAGCCACAACCTCGCTAAGTCCGTCACCGTCAATGCCCATAAGCAAATAAACAGGCATTCGAAGATCTAATAGCTTGTACAAGGCATCTGCTAGGAGAATGTCTGGGAAATGGGTATAGATGTTTTGCATGTGAGCGTCTTGGAAGAAAAGACCTTTGAAATTATTCTCCTCGTCAACAACAACATCTACAACAACCTAGTTGTTTCTTCAAATAGCCTATGACATCTTCAAGATCATTCTTCTGAATACTTTTCTTTGAATTTTGTTTAATATTTGAGATGTCCTTCAATGTCACCTTTTTTCCAGTAGCAGTCTCAATCTTCTGTTTAAGAAGTTTGGGATTGGCCTGAAGTTTGATTGCATCCTCGATATCTTTTGTCACCTCCTCAGTTCGTGCAGCTCGTTGTCGAGGAAGACGCTCATAAATTTGTTTTTGGAGAAAATGGTTGTGTATTGTCGAAATGCGATTCACTTGCAGATATTTGCCATCTTCCGACAGGGTTATGTGGACTTCGAAAGGGCAGCCTTGGCGAAATGATTTTGTCTTTCGCTTCCTTTTCACTCTTGTTTCCACATTCCTTCCTCCAAATTTGCAGCTTAAGTGTAGTGAGTAGTACGTGAGATCAGGATTTGCATTAGAAACCCTCTTTGGAACACGCTTTGCGGCGGCGATAAGTGTCCTCACGTCTCTTTTCCACAACTCACAGAAGTAACAATTTTCATACATCCGTTTGGCCGTTTCAAGTTCTTTAAGGGTATGGAATTTTTGCCCTACAAAGAACACATCACTTTTCATCCAAACATTTCTTTCGTCATCTACTCCATTACCTTCTGCCTCGTCCACTGGCATCCCACCAGAACACTGAGGCCCATAACCATCATTAACGCACTCACGACTCTCATGATAATCGTCGAGGTAAATGTGATCAACGTTTTTTTCATCCTTCTCTCTTCTCTCTTGAATGGGAACACCCTCCACAGCCCCCGGACTAACAACGTTCTCAGTTTTAGTTGAATAACCCAATGCATCCCCTGTAGTTATGGTTTCCTCGTCATCTTCTCCATTACCTTCTGCCTTGTCCACTGGCATCCCACCAGAACACTGAGACCCATAACCATCATTAACGCACTCACGACTCTCATGATAATCGTCGAGGTAAATGTGATCAACGTTTTTTTCATCCTTCTCTCTCCTCTCTTGAATGGGAACACCCTCCACAGCCCCCGGACTAACAACGTTCTCAGTTTTAGTTGAATAACCCAATGCATCCCCTGTAGTTATGGTTTCCTCGTCATCTTCTCCATTACCTTCTGCCTCGTCATTTTCTTTGAACCATTGGCATCATCATCCGATAATCCATCATTTTTTTTTCTTAATCATATCTTCTCCAGCTTCCATTTCAAATCCAACGTTTTCTTGTTTTAAACCATTGACAGCATCATCCGATGATCTATCATTTTCTCTCTGCACTTGACACTGATGCTTTGACCGTGTTTTCTTGGCGCAGCATTGACATCTGTCGTATTCTTGTTATCATGAGGCCCTTGTCTTCTCTGGGTATTTACATTCTTCACTTTCCTACTCCGTTGGATTTTTATCTCGTCCTCATCACACTTCTTCATGCGGCTGGGCTCGTCTTCAGGGTTCGTGCTTCTCTCTGAGGGTGGCACCCCGTTGTTTTCCTCTAGAGTTGACTTTGAGTTCCCTCTGGGGTCGTCTATTCTTACTGTGTTGTGCTGGTAAACGTCTGCACATTGATCGTCGGAAATCGTGGCGTCATAAGGAATCTTGTCTTCATCATCTACCTTTTTGCATGCACGTTTTCCAAGGGAATTATCGACCGATGGTCTATCGTTTCTCTTTCGGCAGGCGCCATTATTGTTTCTTCTGCCGTTGACGTGACCGTTTTTGTTTGTCGAAGAAGCTTCCCGTGTCGAATTCTTGTTACTTTTTCCTTGTCTTCCTTGCTTATCCACCTTCTTTCTTCTCTTGCCATACTGGACTGTTATCCACCCTTCGGAAAGGTCCTGCGTTCTGCTGGCGTCATCCTTAGAACTGGAATCCCCAGACGGTGACTCTCCGTTGTCGTCCTTGACATTTTCCTCGTTTTCGTCCGCATCACCATCGTCTGGAATGGTCACCTTGCCAAGAAATCGGCGACGGGAAGGGAAATTGTGATCTCGCAGTCGGGGTTTCACCTGCTCTCTCGTTATTCCACGAGTAGACAGATTAATTGAGTTGGTTAAAAGCCAAGAAATGATAGAATATCTTAGAAAGTCGGAGTGAACAGTAGGTTTCAGCAACCATTTCAAGCTGTTGGGAATTTCGGTATTCCTGTTGAGGAATACGTTTCTCCACAGGCAAGGGGCAGCACAAGCGATTCCTGCAAGTACTGCTGCAGCGACCCCACAGACATTAGCACAGGTTTGAACTGGGATGTTTTTTTAGGCAAGCTTTAGAGCAGGAATGACTTGGGCCTAAACTTTCAACATGCCCTGGCACAATGCCGCTGACGGGCTTGGGTGCCATATCGCCTTGTTGGCAGATGACTGTAACAAACGGGGAAACTGCGTTCTTTAAATTTTCGGGTATCCCCCAACAAAAGGTAACAATATAATACCATGTATTGACCGTTAGGTCAACATATAGTAATGTCCAGTGATTGCCTTGATGACCCGGCTTGCTAATAAAAACTTCGTTACTTTTGTTCTTTCCAACATTTGCGAAGAGAACGACGTACTTTACTCCACCTCTGATGTTACAATTCACGTACTCGGGAAGGTCCTGCTCGTCGACCAAGACCATGTTGTTTAATATGAGTGCCGCTGTTTCCTCGCTGTCTCTATTGAGAATTTCGGCAATACCGGTTATTACGCAAAAGTTAAGCCAGCCGGTTCCTGCGATGGTAGCCAGATCAGATGCAAAGATACATCGGTTACTGGATAGGGCGCTATAGTGGTTGGGGGTATTCAAGATTTTATCGGCATAACAAACAAGATGCTCCTTTGAATACGAGCACGCTGAATCCGGGAGGTTTTTTTCTTTCTTCAGCCACTGTTGCTCCTTGAGAACGGCATGCTTCACGTTTCGGAGGCCATGTATTTTCAACAACACCTCGATCGAATCTAGTGTGAACGCTCCTATATCACAATCGACAGCAACGTAGTTTCCCTTTAGACAAAGCTCTTTCATCTGCTGGCAGGTGGACTCCGAAGGAATTTTTGTCAAGGACAAAATATCTGCTGGTTCCTTGGGCTGTTGTGATAACAGCGTCGTCTTACTCGTCTGAATAACGGGGGGGTATTCTAGGGAAGCAGCTTAGCGCCTGGTCATGCTTTCGAACTTTCCATTTCTAACAATTTCCTTTAAAATAAAAAAGATATATAGATATGCTCATAAACACGGGTAAATTAATACCAGATATTAAACAATGGACTGCAAAAGTTCAATACCAAAAAAACCTTGTTTTTTTTGCGGGGGGGAGGGGGGGTTGGGGTTTTTGTTTAGGTAGTTTGATAAATGTTCCATTTTACGAAAATGGAACGGTCCTCAGTTTAGCGTTTGGTTTAAAGACACTTGTATTCCCGTCTTTCGCGAAACATAATGCGAAATCCGTCTCTAATTCTGCTCCTGTCACTTAAGACCAACTTTTTGATGCCAAAGACGAGACGAAATCCAACGAAACGTAGTCTTAAAAATATTTAAATGACAGAGGCGCTATGGCCAAGACCAAGGAGAAGAAAAGACATGGCAGAATTTATGGGCAAGTTAACTTAACTTAGAAGCTAAGTTGTTTCGTGTGAGGGCGTTTGCCAACCCAGCACCAGAAAAGAGTGTTTAAAATCTCTTTTCCAAACACCCTAGGAACGAGGTTAGTGTCTGAGCGAAGTCGGCCACCATTTTATCCTTGTTTCTCTTCCTATAAAGCGTGAATTGTATTGAAGTGTGTAAAAAGTCAAATACTGGAGAAAGCTGATGAGAGTAGTTCAAAAAAATAAATAATAATAATACTTATGGTAAAAAAAGAGAGAGAAATACGAAACATAAGCTTCTATCCGAGCTGTCTCCCCTCATTTTATACTAGGCTGATTGTCGTTCCGGTGAATCTTGCCTGCCCGGCTCATAGAATCGGCTACTTAACTTTGTAGGAGGCTTTTTCAAGCTCTCGCCCCTCCCCCCCCTCCCCCCTCCCCCCCCCATCCCCCGTCCCCCCTGTCGTCATCATTATCCATTCAAACTCTTGCCGGTCTAAGTGACTTTGTACCAATCTCAACCAGCAACCCAATGATAAGAAGAAGTCCGTTATACAAGAAATAATTAAGGTGGCTGCATATTGTTCAGCCCTCTCGTCTTTTACATTCCATTACAGCTAACCCGATGGTGTGGCTAAAAATCTTTTAGTTGGAACCAATAAATCTTTTATCAGTCAACAACGTGGTATTCAAATGACGTCATCATTCGTTGCCATGGCAACGCGAAAAGTGGTCAAAAATACGCTATTTTGGACCATTTGAGGCTAATAACTTATAAACTACACGGTGAATTTTTTTGTTTTCGATATATTTTTGTTTAATTGACAAGAGAAACATTTCAACAATTTTTTGAAAAATTCTGTACATAAAGTTCAGAGCTTCCTTAAATTTATGTAAAAATGACATATCTCTGAATCCTATGTTTATAAGATGAAAATGTATAAAAATAAAAAAATTTCACCGAGCAGTTTTGAACTCATTAGTCTCAAAAGATTGAAAATGGGGTCTTTTTGGCCTCTTTTGACGTTGTTGACGTTGCCTAAACGTTTTTTCTTAACTTTACTGGTGTAGCTGTGATTGAATATCATAGATGTATCATGATGGGAATGTTTAAACTATTAGGAGCCACCTTAAAGCCATGAGGTAAGGGACGGACCATTTAATTTTTGTGGGGGGGTGGGCAATTACCAAAAAAATTCCTGCAGAAGAAATTTAGGAGAGAAAAAAACGTGCACAAGAAAGTACGTGAAAATATTCAAGCATTTGGGTAAAAAAAATTATTGCAAACATACTCAGAAGAAATTGCCCAAACCCCCCCCCCCCCCCGCCTCCCCCACAAAAATTAAATGGGCCGTCCCTAATGTGCTCCTGAACACTGCTGATGGACCTCCTCCGGGGGGTACTCCCAGCGGTATATGAAAGGGTAGGGATTTCACGGGTTGAAGTATATCAAAGGGTAGGGATTTCACTAAGCATAGGAAAGGGTAGGGGGAAAACACCGGTTAAAGTATAAAAAAGGGTAGGGAAAACTGCCATTTAAATATTATAAAAAGCGCCTTTCAAAATATATCAAACAGACGCACATAAAGGCTATACGAAAGGGGTGCCATTTTCAATGAAAGGTATATGAAAGGGGTGCAATTTTCAATGAAAGGTATATGAAAGGGGTACCTTTTTTGTCAAAAACAGTATATGAAAGGGTAAGGGTTTGGCCCTTGGGGCGGAGCACCCCCGTACAAAACATTGTTGGGTACCACCCGGGGGGACGTCTTCGGCCCCGCTCTCTTACCCTCGCATAAACGAACGATGGTGTCACCTCTCCATACAAACATTATCCAAAATCAAACCACTACTCCCTCTCTTTAAATTCTTACTTCAGATCTTTTCGTTGGTGGGAAATTTTACCGATGTTTCCCTCTTGATGTACCATTTCATGATTAATTTCCTACTATCAAGGAGAGGACGTCGCGCGCTTTTCTGTCACGTTTCCCTGCAGGCGACATCACTCCCAAACTCAACAACACATGAAAATCCTCTCGCGTTTAGGGTAGGTTATGTGCCGAAACAGGCTGAAAGGTCACCAAAAAATTAACTAACCTGCAACTTGGAATCCATTTTCTTACACAGTATTTTCTTGGCTGAAAGATGTAAAATTGTAGATGAAATACATCAATGACAATTTTTATCAGTCCACTCTGCAGTCCACTCAATGGCAAGAAATAAATGAAACTCAATATTATTTCTATACATCAACGCAAAGTTAAGATTACCTGGTACAAAAAAGCTTTTTCGTTTCATCATAACGTTGACAAGATGATGTTGAAGTGTATTTCAGCTCCAGAAGCAACAGACCCAACTAACGCTTGGAGACTTTTCCCGCCGGTTTTGCGCAGAGGCCGAAGGAAAGGTCAAGCTGGTATGACGTCAAACGTTGCCTGTCACGCCATGCTTTGGACAGAAAATAGTAACGAACATCCAAAGAATCGCGACCAACAAAAATATAATGATATTGAAATCCCGGGGATAGAAACCCACAAAACCAGCTGGTTTGATCAGGATCACGATATATGATAGTTCAGAATGGCTGGATTTTTTCGATTTGTCAAATTTTTTACTGAGAATATAGGACTGCCTGCCATTTAGTGTTTTCAACACCTTGACCGGCAGTCGAACTGAAAAAGTTCTGTCACAAAATATTGTTTCGTCTTCTGAGCCCAGCGTAAACCAAACACTAGACTTGACATCTATAAAGCATTTCAGGATCGCTTGACCTTTCTTAATCGATATATGATAGTTTAGATTAGCTGGAATTTTTTGATTTTGAGAAATTTACGGAGAATATAGGACTGCCGGCCATTTAGTGTTTTGAAAACCTTGACCGGCAGTCGAACTGAAAAAATTCTGTCACAAAATATGGTTTCGTCTACTGAGCCCAGCGTAATCCAAACACTAGGCTTGAAATCTATAAAGCATTTCAGGATCGCTTGACCTTTCTAAATCGACATATGATAGTTTAGATTAGCTGGAATTTTTCGATTTTGAGAAGTTTACTGAGAATATAGGACTGCCGGCCATTTAGTGTTTTGAAAACCTTGACCGGTTACCGGCCATATAGCCACAGCATAAATAAAAACTGTGTATTTGTGACAACACTTTAAAGAAACTGTGAAGCCTGGAAAAAACTTATTATAGATGGGAAAATCAAAGCATTTTTTTTAAAGAACCAGCTTTAAGTTATGGGAACATTTCATTTCGATTTGGTCTTAAAATCACGGAGAGATTTTAGTGAATGCGTCACGCAACGTTTATTTACGAAATGTTTGACCAATTCATAGCAATTATCACCAAACATTTGAAAACTTTAAAAAAAAACCGGAACTCCTGAATTCGATTTCCTGTTTATTTAGGACCTACAAAAAGTTAATGGCAATCCGGGCAAGAGGTGGTATCTGGGTTAAAAATCAAGGTGCGAGGGTGGGTCGGCCTGGCCGGGAAATCCGGGGAGGGGGGGGGGGGTTCTAGAATAACCCATTTTACACCGGTTGCATGCGATTTAGTAACACAGGAAAACTAAGTCTTTATATTGATTATCAATTTTCTTTTTACAGCATGTGGGCCACATGCAGTCCTCGACTGCCTATTTTTTGAAGCAGTCTTCTCAAATGTAACAGAAATAAGTCACGGCTTGGAAAGTAATAGACGAGTGTGGATTTGATCGGGAATCAATAAATTAAATATTAAAAGCGAGTACAGAAAAATTGGTAACTTCAATCAATACGTCTTAGAGTCTCATGCGCATGAGTATAGGCTAAGTGTAGCCTCTTGTTAAATTTGATAAATGGAAAGCAACTGATGAAAAGAAACAGTCACCATCTCCTACAATAGGTACTATACTTAAACCAAATCCTTGGACATGCGCAGTTAAAGTTGAATGAACTTGAGGAAGGTCATGTTCAGTGTTTCCATCAAAACCAGTTAATCCTCTTATTCTTTTGGCTGACATGTTCTCAAGCCCAATGGAGGAGGGTAGCCTACTTTTTTATATAAACCCAGTTCCTCCAACAGCAGGCAACCCTGCATAAATTTCATAAAAATTGATGGCATCCAAGGCAATTTGTAAAGATGTATGCTGAATGGTCATATTTGTAGTGTGGTCTTCCATGGAATTTGAAGAATTGATGGAACTTCTTATGTTCTTAATGTAAGAAATGTTTGAACTACAAAGTCTTTGAATTGATTTGTTGTTTCCACTGGTAAAGTTTGCTTAACCATCAGACAGAAACATTCTTTGGTACCCCAAAGTTCTCAACATGATGGTTTTTCCTTTCTCTTGGGTAGCAGAGTTTTGATGCCAGAAGACTCCTGTTTGCATTATTAATTCGAAAAAATAACCTAGAACACCTGTAATATGCCAGAGCTAGTGCAATTCTACATGTATGCAAAATGGAGTTCATGTGCCTGTGAATCCTAATTCCCTGAAGTTGAACACTGAACTGGTATTTCACTTAAGCAACCCTTTTCAATATGTGATTTTATGTTCTTTAATGCCTTCTTGGCTTCAATATTTAAAATAACTATGCCATTCCATTTCGTGTCAACCCATTTTTGTTCAAAGCCTGCCAAGTTTTTCAGTATTGTTTCTTTATCAGCAGTAGCCTTAGTTCGCTTTTCGCCCAAATCAGATGGCTGCCTGAAAATAAGGCCATATTCTTTAGCAATACCACAGCCAATTCTTGCTCCCATTGGCAAAGTTTTCAAAAACCGTTGAACTGCATGAAAGAGATCCAGTTTAATCGCAACATCTGGAAAAATTGCAGTTAGAGCGCTTTTCCATTTGCAGCAGATGTCAATAAAGATTCCTCTTAATTTGACTCCGTGTCTTTGAAATCTGTCTTTAAGTTGCATCAAAATATCACGAATCTCGTCAAAGGATTCACCACGGGTAAACTTCCAGTGCAAAATGTTGCCACCTTTGCCCAAAACGATAAATACACATTTAAACAATTTAATCCATTTCTTATCGCTTTCCCTCACAAAACCAATGTTAGCAGCACTTTTGAATGTGTGGTCACAGAATATCCATTCCGAGCTTCTGCCACCCATGTCGTCGTGGAATAGTTGGTCAAAAAAGGGCAGAGTACGATGAAAACATATCCCTTATAGCCCTTACGTGCGGAAAGGGGAAGGATGATTGCTGAAATTCGAAAAAAGGAAAAGGATCTGCTTTAGCCAGCGGTCGTGCATCTTCATCATACCTTGATTTCAGGCGACAGTAGGACTGTTGATACTGATCACGGAAAATTTCCTCAACAGACAGAAAATTAAGTCCATGGTCTACCAGTGAAAAAATTTGAGTAATAAGTTCCATTGAAAATCCGCCACGATTAGTTAAAAGGAATGGAACGTGAACAAAGGATGGAAGTCTTGACAGAATTTTTGGATTGTGGGAGGGCACTTAATGGTTGTTCGCGCACGTGTATACACCAGACACAAGTAGAAACATAGCACTCGAGTCGTAGATTATTCTTGGCGGGTATGACGACTTTGGAGACCCATCTGTCCAAATACCACTTCTTACTAAAAGGCAGGAATGCCCTTGTCTTTCACAGAAAGGACAAAGTAACGAATTAACAATTCCAGCGTACGATTTTAAAACGTCCCACAACAGGATTGGAGTTGAGGAGTATTCTTCCGCCGTTGGTGTCTGGCTTACATGTAATGGCAGCCACTCCCTCAGTAAACAAACATGGGGATCTTTCTCAAACCGTTCGATTGCAACCTTAATCTTTAAAGCGGTAAACTTTGAAATTTCAAAGCAACTGTACTTCTTTAAAAACATAAGCAAAAGGATTAACAATCGCTTACCGCGTGAAATGGACTCCATGACAGTCTAAAAGAGCAGTTTGGTACGAAACGTACCGAACAAACTCAGTCCTCACTGCGGTTAGAGCTCAGCGGTCTGGCGCCCACCTAATAAGATAAGACAGTCACTGAAAAGACAAGCTTTGTAGACCGCATGTGCATAAACAATTTAATAATAGTATTGTTATCCACATGTACAGTGTGTATCGGCTCCTAATTTGGCTTGCCATTACTCTTTTATTAAAATTTCCATGCAAACATCTTGCAGATTTGGCTTCAAATTCTTAAAAACTTTGCGGCAAGTTTGACTGCTGTGAACATGTACCCAGAATCTCATTTTGTGTCATTGTTCATGGTTGCAAATGTCAAATTTACTTAATGAATTTGAAGTCATAATAATATGACGATAATAATTGTCAATTATTCATGTTTCTTTAGTGTCTCCTCCTGTGTGGTCATCAAACTCAGGGCAATTTCGTTCTGCTTCCAATTCCCTTTCAGTGTGAGCCAAATGCTGTAAACGATGTTGCCTTTGCCTTGCCGGACGTGCATTTGAAAGTACTCTGTATGAAGTCAGGACCTGACCCTCCACATTTCTCGCCACTCTCTTTCTATGTTGCATAGCTGTGAGTTCCACCTCGTGGATGTCTGATTGTTGACCGCCATCATCATCACTATCTGAATTCACATCACTTTCTTTTACACCTGACTCCACTAAATTCAACTCTTGCCTGAAAGCATTAGACGGCTCATCCAGTTTGTTGCAGTACTCATACGTAAATGTGTACACTACATGTCCATTTTGCCAATCTGAATTCAGTTCCTCTACTGGAACAACAACTGGAATTTTGTTGTCCTGGACAATGCTACCAAAGTAGACCTTCACTGAGTCTGGTAGCAGTGTAAAATTCTTCCCAGAGGTAGACTCCGATGTGTGTTCATTGAGGCAAAATCCAAATATTTGGCATCCAGGTCTATTTCTACTTGATGCATGTGGCTTGTCGACCTGGAGAAGCCACCATTTATCACCACTGGGGATTCCATTATCTGTCCCTGGGTTCACTGCTACAATATCCCCAGGAACAAATAAATAATCGCTGGATGGGACACAGGCAATCTCTGTGGTGTTTTCTCCTCTTCTGATTTTAAGTTCTTTCATCAGTTCATCAAATGCTTGGAAGCGAAGTTGGCACTCGTCTGCACTGACTTGCAAGAGCATAGCTTTTTGAATGATAACACAAGGGCCATACCCACATTTGTACCTGTCCAAGTACCTGATGTTCTGGCTTTCGTCAGCACATCAAGCATTCTTGCTACCTTGAGGTCCTCTTTTGTTTGCTCACTGGACACCTGCTGCTGTTCTTGACAAAACTGTTCACTCCATTTCTGGTACTGTGCAATAGTTTGTACAGAAGAAAAACTGGAATTGTGGCTTGGCTGGTAAGCACTGAATGTGTTAGTGTGATAGGCATATGGGCACTGACAAGTCTTCTTGATAAGTTCCACTTCATGGCGACCTTTACTGTGCACAAACTGTTGAACTGTGGGTGTCTGTACTGCTCTTTCTGTTTGTGTTTTGCAAACCCATGCTCCTTACGGGATTCATTTACAAAGGCATAGAGGTTAAAATTAGCTACAACATCATTTTTTTTTAATCATGCTCCTCTAACGACTCAAGAGATTGGATATGGGCCTCTAAATCCTTCACAGTCTCTGTAAAGCCTTAAACTGAAATATGGTACACAGTTTTCTCAGGGCCAGCTGTCGCCATTTTTAAATACTCTTTCCGTTGGGCTATCAAGCTCTCTAAGTAGGCTAACGAATCAATGAGCTTGTTGGTGCCTTCCACAAATGGGGATGTGGAATTCTTTCCAAGCTGAGCCAAATGGTTTAGTTTTTTTTTGGAAGAAACTCTATCGCATGATAAATTTCTCTTAACTTGGCCATAAAATTACATGCAAAGTTCACAGCAGTGCAAATCTTAATGTAACCATTTTTGCTTCCACCAAAGCAACAAAAAATAGCAGTACCAAAGTCAAAGCACAGTCCTGTAGGTTCTGAAAGTTGTGCTTTGGCAGCAGGACCATCAGAGCAACCAATACTCCCAGTTCCAATTGTACGCTTAACCTTGTAGGTGTCATTTAGCTCCTGTTGAAGAATGAAGATTTTGTGTGCTTGGACATCTGTCACACCAAGATCCCCATTTGGTAACAAAGCTACATCAAAAGCCTGTTTAAAATCATGGTCAGTGACTCCAACAAATTTGCTTTCCAATTCAATTTGTTTAATGGTGTGGTCATCAGCAACAAAAACAGTTTCTTCAGTGTGAGACAGGGAAAGGCCATGTGGAGACTGCAAGTCATCAATAATTTTAACAAGTTGGCCAGCATTGAAGGTGGTTTCCATACGTACCAAGTAAAGAGCGGTTCCTTCTGTGACTGCAATTGTGTCAATGCTAACAACTGCTAACCTTTCAGGTTTCCAGTTGGTAGGGACAGGCTGTAATTTTAAAGTGCCAACAAATTTTTCTCTTTGAAAAGAGTGGACACCTTTAATAATCCGAATGCAAGAATTTCCTTCGTCACAAACAAATGCAATTTCATTTTTTCCAGGCTCAATCATCAGGACATCGATGCCGCAGGGTGCCTAAATGATGCTTTAGACGCTAGAACAGTACTCTGATGTGCTGGACCTAAGAAACAAAACAAAGAAATTTCATTAATATTTTTTGTACCATATGTAGTTGGGGTGTTTTATAAAACAAGAGGATGGATATAAGCCTAAACTCAGGCTGTTTGTTATCCAACCTCAAAAGGTCATATCCGTTTAGTGCTTCAAACTGCACCCTTGTATGACGAAGTTCAGAAATCTTCAGAAGACTTCGGGCAATCTTCGGCATTCTTCGGAAGTCATCGGGTGATCTTCCGAAGGTTTCGCATCAACTTCGGCCATCTTTGGCATCCCTTGTATGACCTTCGGCAGCCATTAGGGGTCATCGTGGTTCTTCGTACTGACTTTGGAAATCTTTGTTTGTAATTTGCACTGCAGTGCGATTACACCAGTGCAATATACACCAGTGCAATTAAACCAGTGGTGTTAAACTTGAACTGCACTGCTCTTAGCCAATCATAATGGAGTGACTTTTTCAAGTGTATTATTTGGGTACTTACAATGGCTAGGCCATTGTAAATACCCATACAGATCGGACGTGAATATTGTATCCATCACGTAAGAATACAGGGTAAATACAATGTATTAGGTATGTGAATTTACATGTAACTCCAAACATCAGCTATCATAAAATGTGTAGACTTTTAGCTGTGCTGTACAGTATAAACAATGTTCATGCAGCAAGATGAAAATATACCGGGTACCTGGCTGATCCCATGTTCCCAATGCAATGCATTTGGTTGGGATATGTCTGTTGCCCATGCCAACAAATTCATATTCAGCATCTTAAAACAAAACAAATACAATTTGGTGTTAAACTAAAAATAAAAAACTTGAAAGATTTTTGCAGCAAACATTTTGTTAAAAATAAGACAATTTTTGTTCTTCGTGTAAAACCAATACATGTTCTACTAGACTGTTTGCACAAACTTTTAACATCAACTTTAAGCCAGTAGTTGAAACTCGTGCAGTGTTCCAAATAAGACAGGGTCTCAGGTCAGTGGATAGCAGTATCCACCTTTTGAACAACCGGGGTCTGTTGGCTATTTACATAGCGTGACAGGGGAGTTGAACTTGGGACTATCAAGAAAAAATCCAGCTAGTGGCAGGGCACAGGTTTTCAACCAGGGACCTTCAGATTTCATATTCAGTGCCCACTCAGCAATGCTGTCTTATTATTAGAGCAGAAGAGAATAATGCATCTTCTACACCAGTGATTCACAATCTGATACATTTCCTAAACAGCAAGCAAATTATATAGTGCAAAAAGTATACAGCTATACATACCGATAGACACCCATTTTCTATCACAATCTAATGAAACAGTTGGTGGGATGGACTTAAAAAAGCCACCAGTTGAATCATCACAATCATTAAGGTGGCTCGACTGGGTTTTTGAGTGACGATACCTTTTAACTTTGAGAAACTTGTGTACCACCACAAACGATCCAACGGAAAATCGATTGCCACAGCTGTACTAGAGAAAGATTAAAGTTTCACATGAGGTAAGTTTTATGGAAATCGGAGTTGCCAAAGCAACGTTATGACGTCACTCCCTGTTTTACATAATACCGATTTACTTGTCATCAACAGATAATTTTGGAAAACGCGCTCTGGATCTTCGACCTGACGTACTTGTCCTAAGGTCTACAAAATTTTACAAATTTCTATGGAAGCGTTTTCGAGAAAATTTCGAGTGAAGTTTAAAGGTGTTAAAATACAACAAAAACAAAACAATTTTGAAATGTTATTAAAACTTATGTCTACAAGGCTTGATAAATAAATAATAAATAAATGCTTTATTTATCCTGAAAAACCGATCAGCGAATTTAAAACAAAAACGCTGGTATAAACCGGTGATCAGTGTATATACAAGTCGAAAATAAAAATGGAATAAAAAAACTAACAAAAATATTTACAGTGATAAAAAACCTATAATCTACATAAAAATCGATGTAAGTAGGTATAAAAATAGAATTAACAAAACTATCTACACTGAACATTTATGTTGTGCCTTATCTAGCTCTATTAAAAATTTAAAAATTCTAATTTTAAAAATTCTTAGTGTCTCACAAGCACGCAGTTCTTTGGGGAGATCGTTCTATTCCTTTCCAGCAGCGAACTCGAAAGTTGACTGGCCCATAGCTGTTTTGAATCTTGGAAGATGAAGTTCCCTATTATCTCTCAGGGCCTTACGGCGAAGTTCGGATCTCATTGCAAAAACACCTTGTAGTTGCCAAGGACAATTACAATCATTTACGATTTTATATACTAATTGTAAACGTAAATAACGGCGTCTGTTAGATAAAGTTAACAGCCCGAGACTCTCTCTCATTGACTGTGTGCACGTTAAGTGATTTGTTCTTCAAATTATTCGCATTACTATGTTTTGCAATCTTTCCAGAAAATCACAGTTCTTCTTGCTGCAGAAACCCCATACAATGCAGTCATAGTCTAAAATAGGTAAAATTGTCGCTTTATAAATCTTTAATAAAATAGCAGGGCTAAGAAAAGATGAAATTCTATTTAAAAGTTTCAGTTTAGGATAAACTCTCGAGACAACATCAGACACGTGATTATTCCATGGTAATGATTCGTCTACCACCACGCCAAGATACTTAAAGTGTATCTGCTGTTTTAATATTGAATCTCCGTAAAAAATGTTAATGTCTCTGGTGGTTTTGAGAGCTTTGTGTGACGCAATAATCATGGCTTCAGACTTTTTTGTGTTACAAATAAGGCCGTTCCTACAAAACCAGTGTCTGACGCTCTTGAGATCATTGAAATAGCATTTTGGTCTTAAATGAATTTTATACCATCCAAATACCTTGAGTGAAAATCTCTGCGAAATCGTCCATTTGGATTTTATAAACGTTGGCTTAAATATGAACTGGTCTCTAGTGTTATTTCGCGTTTTTATCAAAAATTGACCCTACCCTTATTGAAATGGTCGCGAATTTAAAAGCGAAAGATGAATTTTGTTAACACTTAGTCCTCATAAAGATTAATTTCAAATTCATTGAAACGTTCTTAGGCTGTCAATTTACAGCCTCAACGTAGGAAAATATTGAGCTGATTTTCTCGTAAGTGGTTTGTTGCTCTCATTATGCGTCTCCATTGTCTGTAAATTTCAGTACATAATTAATTCATAAACACTTCATTGCTTTGTTTTAAGTGTTACATGAATTCATGATGTACTGAAAACTACAATTCCACGGCGATTTCATGCAATGGAGATGCATAATTAAACAACAAGCCACAAGCGCGAAAATCAGCTCACTATTTCCCTGAGTTGACGCTAAAAATTGACAGCCTTGGAATGTTTCAATGAATTTGAACCTTGGAGATTGTATTAAACATTAATTAATCTTCATGGGGACTAAGTTTTAAAAAAATTCATCGATCGCTTTTTAATTCGTGACAATTATAATAAGTGTAGGGTCAATTTTTGATATAAAAGCGAAATAACACTCCAGGCCAGTTCATATTCAAGCCAATATTTCTGAAATTCAAATGGAGCGATTTCCTTGAGATTTTCACCAAAGGTATTTGGATGGTATAAAATTTAT